>JARQOD010014179.1:0-11192 GCA_033576555.1 Oophaga sylvatica
TTAGAAATGAATTCTGAGCAGAAGCTCCCTCTGGTGGTTACAAACAGTACTGAACTATTCAATGAAGATTGTAAAGATTGGCAATCAGGTGGTCTTATATAAGGGAGGTTCCCTCCCATCAGGGTTGCCGGTGATCAATTGTTCTTGTCTCAACTTTGGTTCCTGGTTCACTTGGAAGCTTGCTGTGTCTTGCCTGCATATTCTGCTAACAGATAAGATATTTTCTGCTTTTATTTTTGTGCTTGCTTTTTGCATTTTGTCCTGCACTTCTGTGGAGGTCAGCCAGGTCCCCTCCGGGGGCTTGTGCTCCTCTCAGTTTATCTGAGCCACTGTTATTTGTTCATTTGCCTTTTCCAGTTTTTTCAGTGGCTGCTGCTTAGTTTTGTTACACCAGAGAACTAATTTCGGTCGTAGAGGTCGTGTGATCTCAGGTGTTTTTGCAATTAGTGTGTTGGTATTTTTTTAGGGTTTTTTGGATTGCAGTAAGTGTCCTTCCTATCCTTTTCTTTCTAGGAAGATTGGGCCCCAACGTTTGCTCATACTATTTTCTGTCTGTGTCTGTATTTCCTCTTGTCTAACCGCCATTACATGTTTGGGGGCTTCTTATGTTCTTTGGGGATCTGCTCCGGGGCAGATAGTTTTCCTCTTTCTATCTTTAGGTGTAGTTAGCTTCTCAGGCTGTGACGAGGCGTCTAGGACCAACGTAGGTACGCTCCACGGCTGCCTTTAGTTGTGGTGGTTAGTCAGGGTACTGCAATCCAGTAGATTCCAACCTCTCTGGTGTATTGCCTTTTTTGCCTGCTCTCCTCAGCTACCAAATCATAACAGTATCACCGGCCAAATTGAAAATTATATGGTACTCACAGAAGGGAAAGATAGTGTAAAAAAAAAAAAAAGTTGTCAGAGATATTTTTTTTTTCTTTCCCTCTTTTTCTCTGGGTGCTGAGGATTTTTTTTTTTCTCAATGGAGTTTGCACAGTTGTCTGGCCGTGTGGATCAGCTCGCCACTGAAGTTCGGAGTATTGCTACCTATCTTGCAGGGTTGCCGGTTATGGAACCTAGGATCCCCATGCCAGATTTGTTTTTAGGGGATCGAGCTAAATTTCTTAAGTTCAAAAATAACTGTAAGTTGTTTTTTGCCTTAAAACCTAAGTCCTCAGGGAATGCAGCACAGCAGGTTCAAATTGTCATCTCTCTCCTGCGCGGCGATCCTCAGGATTGGGCTTTTTCCCTGACACCTGGGGATCCTGTTTTGAGTAATGTTGATGCATTTTTTCTGGCTCTGGGGTTATTGTACGATGAACCTAATGTCACTGATCAAGCTGAAAAAACCTTGTTGGCATTAAATCAGGGCTTGAGGACGCTGAGTTGTACTGTCAGAGATTCCGAAGGTGGGCAGTCCTGACCAAATGGAATGATGATGCTTTGGCAGCCCTTTTTCGGATGGGTCTGTCAGAGAATGTAAAAGATGTTATGGTGGGTTTCCCTGCTCCCTCTGGTCTCAATGATTCTATGTCATTAGCGATTCAAATTGACAGACGTTTGCGTGAGTGTAGAGGTATGCGTGGAATAGTGTTGCCTTGTGAACCAGCTTCTGAACCCATGCAGTGTGATAGAGTGGCTTCTGGGGCACAGCATCATGAGTTTCGAAAACGCAATGGGTTATGTTTCTATTGTGGTGACGCCTCTCATGCTATTTCAGTCTGCCCTAAGTGGGGAAGACGTTTTGCATGCTCAGTTGTCTTGGGTAGTGTTCAGACTAAATTTCTGTTGACTGTTACCCTGAGTTGCTCCCTGTCCACATTTTCTGCTCAGGCTTTTGTTGATTCGGGAGCAGCTATTAACCTGATGGATTTTGATTTTGCTAAACGTTGTGGGTTTCCCTTGATACTCCTACGGAAGTCTATTCCCCTACTGGGGATTGATTATACCCCTTTGGCGGAGAATAAACCCCAGTTCTCTACTCAGGTGATAATGAGGGTTGAACCTGATCATCAGGAGAGTTGCAAATTTTTGGAACTGTATAATCTGCATGACATTGTTGTACTGGGTTTCCCTTGGTTACAGTCTCATAATCCTGTTTTGGATTGGAAATCTGTGTCTGTAACCAGTTGGGGCTGCCAATGTGTTAATGCCAACACTCCTGTTTTTTCTGCCTCTCCCCAGGCTCAGGATGTTCCTGATTTTTTGACTGATTTTTCTGATGTGTTTAGCGAAAGTAAATCTGCATCCTTGCCCCCCCCCCATAGGAGCTATGACTGCGTTATTGAATTAGTGCCTGGTAGTAAATTCCCTAAAGGTCGCCTTTTTAACTTGTCTGTACCTGAACATGACGCTATGCGGTCTTATGTCAAGGAGTCATTGGAGAAGGGTCATATCAGACCATCCTCTTCACCCTTGGGTGCCGGTTTTTTCTTTGTGGCCAAAAAGGATGGATCATTAAGGCCGTGTATTGATTATCGCCTCTTGAACAATATCACTGTGAAATATCAATATCCGTTACCCTTGATTTCTGACCTGTTTTCCAGGGTGAAAAGTGCTACTTGGTTTACCAAGCTTGACCTCAGGGGGCGTATAACCTTATTCGCATTAACAAATCCAAGAAAGAAAAATAGGAAGCTCAATCGCCATAAAAGTACAAAATTTTATTAAAGATATTTAAAATGCATATACGGATATAAGAATCCAGAAAAATGGGGACACAATATACAGAAAAAATGGCCAAAAGGCAGGTACAAACAATATGAAGATATTCCAATAGCACATATATCTGTGTTTTCACATTTAGATTCCAATGTGCAAATGCAGAGTCTGCAGCGAGTGCTATATAGTATGCAAAAATTGCATTCAAATGCACAGAGCGATGTAAAACATATACAGCAAATAAAGCTGCTAATGGGAGACCATACCTGTCAGTAGCCTGGGCACCCCTGACGCGCGTTTCGCGTTAGCTTGTTCACAAGGGTGCCGGTTTTTTCTTTGTGGCCAAAAAGGATGGTTCATTGAGGCCGTGTATTGATTATCGTCTCTTGAACAATATTACTGTGAAATATCAATACCCGTTACCCTTGATTTCTGATCTGTTTTCCAGGGTGAAAAACGCTACTTGGTTTACCAAGCTTGACCTCAGGGGGGCGTATAACCTTATTCGCATTAAGCACGGGGATGAATGGAAGACGGCATTTAATACCCCAGAGGGGCATTTTGAGTACCTAGTGATGCCCTTTGGGCTCACTAATGCTCCTTCCGTCTTCCAGTCCTTCATGAATGACATTTTCAGGGATTTTGTGGATAAATTTCTGATTGTTTATTTGGATGATATCTTGATTTTTTCCAATGACTGGGACTCTCATGTGAAACATGTTCGGACTGTGTTCCAAATTTTGAGAGAGAATGCTCTGTATGTGAAGGGATCAAAGTGTCTTTTTGGCGTACAGAGGATCTCATTTCTGGGATTCATTTTGTCCCCATCTGTTATTGAAATGGACCCGGTCAAGGTTCAGGCCATCTGTGATTGGGTCCAACCTACTTCATTAAAGGCTCTTCAGAGATTCTTGGGTTTTGCCAATTTTTATCGTAAATTTATTGGTAATTTCTCTGTTATTGTTAAACCATTGACTGATTTGACCAAAAAGGGTTCTGATGTGGTGAATTGGCCTCCTGAGGCAGTCTCTGCGTTTCAGGAACTTAAGCAGAGATTCACTTCTGCTCCTGTTCTACGGCAGCCTGATGTTTCTCTGCCATTTCGGGTGGAGGTTGATGCCTCTGAAATTGGGGCAGGTGCCGTTTTGTCCCAAAGAGATCCAGAGACCTCTAAAAGTAACCCTTGTGCCTTTTTCTCTCGAAAATTTTCTCCAACTGAACGTAAATATGACGTGGATAATCGGGAGTTATTGGCCATGAAGTGGGCTTTTGAAGAGTGGAAACATTGGCTGGAGGGAGCCAAACATCAGGTGTTGGTCCTCATGGACCATAAGAATCTGGTTTATCTGGAATCAGCCAAGCGATTTAATCCTAGACAGGCCAGGTGGGCCTTGTTTTTCACACGTTTTAATTTTGTGGTTTCCTTTCTTCCTGGCACTAAGAATGTTAAGGCGGATGCCCTCTCGAGGAGTTTCCTTGCGGACTCTCCTGAGTTATCTGATCCTGCTGTTATTTTGAATGAGGGTGTAGTTCTTTCCGCCATCTCGCCCAATTTGAGACTGGCTCTGGAAGAGTGTCAGGAGGATAAATCCGAGCGCTGCCCTATTGGGAAATTGTTTGTCCCAGACCGGTGGAAAAAGAGTGTGATGTCTGAGATTCATTGTTCCGCGTTGGCCGGTCATCCTGGAATTTTTGGTACCAGAGACTTGGTTAGTCGGTCCTTTTGGTGGCCTACTTTGTCTTGTGATGTCAGGGAATTTGTGCAGTCCTGCGGGACTTGCTCTCGCTCCAAGCTTTGCTCTCGCTCTAGTGGTTTGTTGATGCCATTGCCTGTGCCCAAGAGACCAAGGACCCATATCTCTATGGATTTTATTTCTGACCTCCCTGTTTCTCAGAGAATGACCGTTATCTGGGTGATTTGTGATAGGTTTTCCAAAATGATACATCTTGTGCCATTACCTAAGTTGCCTTCCTCCTCCGAATTGGTGCCTTTGTTCCTTCAGCACGTGGTTCGGTTACACGGCATTCCTGAGAACATTGTGTCTGACAGAGGAGTCCAGTTTGTTTCCAGATTTTGGAGGACTTTTTGTTCTAAACTGGGTGTTCAATTGTCTTTCTCCTCGGCATTTCATCCTCAGACCAATGGTCAAACTGAGAGAACAAACCAGACATTGGAGACTTATCTAAGATGCTTTGTGTCTGCTGATCAGGATGACTGGTCTCTTTTTTGCCTTTGGCTGAGTTTGCTCTTAATAATAGGGCTAGCTCTGCCACTTTGATGTCTCCATTTTTCTGCAATTTTGGGTTTCACCCTCAATTTTCTTCGGGACAGACGGAGGCTTCTGTCTGTCCAGGTGTTGACTCTGTTGTGGAGCGTATGCAGCAGATTTGAGACCAGGTAGTGGAGAGGTTGTCCCTCTCTCAGGAGAGGGCCCAGCGGTTTGCCAACCGGCATAGGACTGATGGTCCTCGGTTTGAAGTGGGGGACTTGGTCTGGTTGTCCTCAAGAAATATCCCTATGAGAGTTGCATCTCCTAAGTTTAACCCCTTACTGCCATCGGACGTACTATCCCGCCATGGTACCTGGGCCCGTATGACCAGGGACGGGATAGTACGTCCCAGCGATCGGACGCGCTCCAGGAGGGAGTGCAGCCGATCGCGGCCGGGTGTCAGCTGATTATCACAGCTGACACCCGGCACTATGTGTCAGGAGCGGTCACGGACCGCTCCCGGCACATTAGCCCCTAGCACACCGCGATCAAACATGATCGCGGTGTACTGGGGGCACAGGGAGGATCGCGCAGGGTGGGGGCTCCCTGCGCACCCCCTGAGACCCTCAGAGCAGCGCGATGTGTCGCGCTGTTTTGAGGGTCCGTCCTCCCTCCAGGTCCCCGGATCCAAGATGGCGCCGGAGTCCTGGAGGGAGGCGGCTTCCTCAGTGCCTGCTGAGAGCAGGCACTGAGAAGCCTGCAGCGATGCCAGAGCGATCGCTGGTGTGACAGAGTGCTGTACACACTGTCACACCAGCGATCTGCTAAAATACAGTGATGTCCCACCCTGGGACAAAGTAAAAAAGTTAAAAAAATAAAAATAAAAATTGTTTAAAAAAATCGTAAAAAAAAAAAAAAAATATTCCCCAATAAATTCATTTTTTCCTGTAAATAAAAAAACAAAAACAATAAAAGTACACATATTTGGTATCGCCGCGTCCGTAACGACCCCCCCTATAAAATTGTCCCACTAGTTAACCCCTTTAGTGAACCCCTTAAAAAAAATTAAAAAAAAAACCAAGCAAAAAATCAATGCTTTATCATCATACCGCCGAACAAAAAGTGGAATAACACGCGATCAAAAAGACGATATAAATAAACATGGTACCGCTGAAACGTCATCTTGTCCCGCAAAAAACGAGCTGCCATAGAGCATCATCAGCAAAAAAATAAAAAAGTTATAGCTCGCAGAATAAAGCGATGCAAAAATAATAATTTTTTATATAAAATTGGGTTTTATTCTATAAAAGCGCCAAAACATAAAAAATGATATAAATAAGGTATCGCCATAATCGTACTGACCCGAAGAATAAAACTGCTTTATCAATTTCACCACACGCGGAACGGTATAAACGCCTCCCCCAAAAGAAATTCATGAATTGCTGATTTTTGTTCATTTAACCTCCCAAAAATCGAAATAAAAAGCGATCAAAAAAGTCACATGCTCAAAAATGGTACCAATAAAAACGTCAACTCGTACCGCAAAAAATAAGACCCACATGACTCTGTGGGCCAAAATATGCAAAAATTATAGCTCTCAAAATGTGATGATGCAAAAACTATTTTTTGCAATAAAAAGCGTCTTTTAGCGTGACAGCTGCCAATCATAAAAACCCGCTATAAATAGTAAATCAAACCCCCTTTATCACCCCCTTAGTTAGGGAAAAATAATAAAATTAAAAAAATGTATTTATTTCCATTTTCCCATTAGGGTTAGGGTTGCGGCTAAAGTTAGGGTTAGGGTTGGCGCTAAAGTTAGGTTAGGGTTAGGGTTGGAATTAGGTTATGGGTGTGTTAGGGTTAGGTTTGTGGTTAGGGTTGGGACTAGGGTTAGGGTGTGTTGGGGTTAGGGTTGGAGTTAGAATTGGTTTTTTCGCTGTTTAGGCACATCAGGGGCTCTCCAAATGTGACATGGCGTCTGATCTCAATTCCAGCCAATTCTGCGTTGAAAAAGTCAAACGGTGCTCCTTCCTTCTGAGCTCTGCCATGCGCCCAAACAGTAGTTTACCCCACATATGGGGTATCCGGTACTCTGGACCCCAAGAGTTATTGTGTAATTTGTCCTATTTCTTCTGTTACCCTTGGGAAAATAAAAAACTGGGGGAAAAATATCATTTTTTTTAAAAAAAATGATTTTTTGTTTTTACGACTGTACGTTATAAACTTCTGTGAAGCACTTGGGGCTTCATAGCGCTCACCACACATCTAGATAAGTTCCTTGTGGGGTCTATTTTCCAAAATGGGGTCACTTTTGGGGGGTTTCCACTGTTTAGGTGCACAGGGGCTCTCCAAATGCGACATGACCCCCCAGACCATTCCATCAAAGTCTGCAATCCAAAACGTCACTACTTCCCTTCCGAGCCCCGACGTTCCCATACAGTAGTTTTCCCCACATATTGGGTATCAGCGTACTCATGACAAATTGGACAACAACTTTTGGGGTCCAATTTCTCCTGTTACCCTTGTGAAAATAAAATATTGGGGGCGAAAAAAATATTTTTGTAAAAAAAAAAGAGATTTTTTATTTTTACGGCTGTACGTTATAAACTTCTGTGAAGCACTTCGGGGTTCAAAGTGCTCACCACACATCTAGATAAGTTCCTTGTGGGGTCTAGTTTCCAAAATGGGTCACTTGTGGGGGGTTTCCACTGTTTAGGCGCATCAGGGGCTCTCCAAATGCGACATGACGCCCCCAGACTATTCCATCAAAGTCTGCAATCCAAAACGTCACTACTTCCCTTCCGAGCCCCGACGTACACCCATACAGTAGCTTACTCCCACATATTGGGTATCAGCGTACTCAGGACAAATTGGACAACAACTTTTGGGGTCCAATTTTCCTGTACCCTTGTGAAAATAAAATATTGGGGACGAAAAAATCATTTTAGTAAAAAAAAAAAAAGATTTTTATTTTACAGCTGTACGTTATAAACTTCTGTGAAGCACTTCGGGTTCAAAGTGCTCACCACACATCTAGATAAGTTCCTTGGGGGTCTAGTTTCCAAAATGGTGTCATTTGTTGGGGGTTTCCACTGTTTAGGCAGATCAGGAGCTCTCCAAACACGACATGGCATCCAGCCAATTCTGTGTTGAAAAGTCGCAAACGGCGCTCTCCCTTCCAAACTCTGCCATGCACCTAACAGTGGTTTACCCCAACATATGGGTATCAGCGTACTTAGGACAAATTGCACAATAACTTTTGGAGTCTTGTTACCCTTGGGAAAATAAAAATTGGGGTGAAAAGATCATTTTTGTGAAAAAAAATGATTTTTTAATTTTACGGCTCTACGTTATAAACTTGTGTGAAGCACTTTGGGGTTCAAATTGCTCACCAAAGATCTAGATAAGCTCCTTAGGGGTCTAGTTTCCAAAAGGGTCACTTGTGGGGGGTTTCCACTGTTTAGGCACATCAGGGGCTTCCAAATGCAACATGGCGTCCAATCCAATTCCAGCCAATTTGTTTGGAAAAAGTCAAATGATGCTCCTTCCATTCCGAGCTCTGCTGTGCGCCCAAACAGTGGTTCCCCCCACATATGGGGTATCAGCGTACTCAGGAAAAATTGGACAACAACTTTTGTGTCCAATTTCTCCTGTTACTCTTGGGAAAATAAAAAATTAGTGACTAAAATATAATTTTTGTGGAAAAAAATAGATTTTTTATTTTCATGCCGGGCATTATAAACTTGTGTGAAGCACTTGGGGTTCAAAGTGCTCACCAAAGATCTAGATAAGCTCCTTAGGGGGTCTAGTTTCCAAAATGGGGTCACTTGTGGGGGGTTTCCACTGTTTAGGCACATCGGGGCACTGAAAACGGAACATGACCCCCATCAACGTCTGCATTCCAAACCGTTACTACTTCCTTGCAAGCCCTGTCGTGTGCCCAAACAGTTTCCCCCCCCACATATGGGGTATCAGCGTACTCAGGACAAATTGGACAACAACTTTTGGGTCCAATTTCCTTGGGAAAAATCAAAAATTTGGGATTAAAAAATCATTTTTGTGGAAAATTGTTTTTTTTATTTTTCAGACCCAAGCATTATAAACTTTTGTGAAACACTTGGGGGTTCAATGTGCTCACAACAGATCTAGATAAGTTCCTTAGGGGGTCTAGTTTCCAAAATGGTGTCACTTGTGGGGGGTTTCCACTGTTTAAGCACATCAGGGGCTCTCCAAACATGACATGGCGTCCAATCTCAACTCCAGCCAATTTTAGTTTGAAAAAGTCAAACGGCGCTCCTTCCCTTACGAGCTCTGCCGTGTGCCCAAACAGTGGTTTTCCTCCACATATGGGGTATTGGCGTACTCAGGAGAAATTGCACAACAACTTTATCTGTCCATTTGCTTCTTTTACCCTTGTGAAAATTAAAAAAAAAGTTTGTAATAGATCATTTTTGTGGCTAAAAAGTTAAACATTCATTTTTTCCTTCCACGTTACTTCAGCTCCTGTGAAGCACCTGAAGGGTTAATAAACTTCTTGAATGTGGTTTTCAGTACCTTGAGGGGTGCAGTTTTTAGAATGGTGTCACTTTTGGGTATTTTCTGCTATATAGACCCTCAAATTGACTTCAAATATGAGGTGGTCCCTAAAAAAATGGCTTTGTAAATTTTGTTGTAAAAATGAGAAATTGCTGGTCAACTTTTAACCCTTATAATTTTCTAAGAAAAAAAAAATTGGTTCCAAAATTGTGCTGATGTAAAGTAGACATGTGGGAAATGTTATTTCTTAACTATTTTGTGTGACATATTTCTCTGTTTTAAGGGAATAAAAATTCAAAGTTTGAAAATTGCAAAATTTTCAAATTTTCACCATATTTGCGTTTTTTTTCAAAAATAAACGCAAGTTATATGGAAGAAATTTTACCACTAACGTGAAGTACAATATGTCACGAGAAAACAGTCTCAGAATCGCGAAGATCCGTTGAAGCGTTCCAGAGTTATAACCTCATAAAGAGACAGTGGTCAGAATTGTAAAAATTGGCCCGGTCATTAACATGCAAACCACCCTTGGGGGTGAAGGGGTTAAGCCTAGGTTCATTGGACCTTATAAGATCATGGAGGTTCTTAATCCTGTTTCCTTTCGTTTACTTCTTCCAGGGACATTTAAGATCCATAACGTGTTCCACAAGTCCTTATTGAAGAGGTTTGTCGAGCCAGTGGTTCCTATGGCTGCGCCTCCTGACCCTGTTTTGGTTGAGGGCAATCTGGAGAATGTGGTTGAGAAAATATTGGATTCTCGTTTTTCTAGACGGAAACTCCAGTATTTGGTTAAGTGGAGAGGTTATGGTCAGGAGGACAATTCTTGGGTGTTTGCATCGAAAATCCATGCTAGGAGACTGATCCGTGCGTATCACAGAGCTCATCCTGACCGACCTGGTTGCCCAAATGAGGGTTCGGTGACCCCTCCTCAAGGGGGGGGTTACTGTTGTGAATGTGTTAAAAATGAATTCTGAGCAGAAGCTCCCTCTGGTGGTTACAAACAGTACTGAACTATTCAATGAAGATTGTGAAGATTGGCAATCAGGTGTTACAGACTGGTCTTATATAAGGGAGGTTCCCTCCCATCAGGGTTGCCGGTGATCAATTGTTCTTGTCTCAACTTTGGTTCCTGGTTCACTTGGAAGCTTGCTGTGTCTTGCCTGCATCTTCTGCTAACAGATAAGATATTTTCTGCTTTTATTTTTGTGCTTGCTTTTTGCATTTTGTCCTGCACTTCTGTGGAGGTCAGCCAGGTCCCCTCCGGGGGCTTGTGCTCCTCTCAGTTTATCTGAGCCACTGTTATTTGTTCATTTGCCTTTTCCAGTTTTTTCAGTGGCTGCTGCTTAGTTTTTTTACACCAGAGAACTAATTTAGGCGGTAGAGGTCGTGTGATCTCAGGTGTTTTTGCAATTAGTGAGTTGGTATTTTTTTTAGGGGCAGCACGGTGGCTCAGTGGATAGCACTACAGCCTTGCAGCGCTGGAGTCCTGGGTTCGTATCCCATCTAGGACAACATCTGCAAGGAGTTTGTATGTTCTCCCCGTGTTTGCGTGGGTTTCCTCCGGGTACTCCGGTTTCTCCCACACTCCAAAAACATACTGATAGGGAATCTAGATTGTGAGCCCCATTGGGGACAGTGACGATAATGTGTGCAAAACTGTAAAGCGCTGCGGAATATGTTAGCGCTATATAAAAATAAAGATTATTTATTTATTATTTTAGGGTTTTTTGGATTGCAGTAAGTGTCCTTCCTATCCTTTTCTATCTAGGAAGATTGGGCCCCAACGTTTGCTCATACTATTTT
>JARQOD010014180.1:0-11190 GCA_033576555.1 Oophaga sylvatica
GAACATCAATAATGAAACCCATACAAACCGTCCCCTTTTTCCCTGATTCCTGAATTAAGGGAAAAGTCCGCCATGCAAGGTTTCTCTAATCTGGACTCAGGGGGGCTTATAATTTGTGCGTATTCGTCCGGGGGAGAGTGGACACTTTCAAGCCGGTTGGACACTTTGAATACCGTATGCCCTCTGGCTTTGAAACCCCCTGCAACTTTCAACACTTGCTAAAGACTCTTCAGAATTTTTGGGACCATTTGTGGACTATTGGACGATTTTTTCTTTTTCTTTCTCTACGAACATGAAGAACAGTCAAAGCGGTTTAAACACGAAAGAAAACCACTTTATCAAGCTGGAAAATGCGAGTTCCATGTTCGAGATACTTTTCTTAGGTTATATCATCTCTCCTCAGGGGCTGAACATGGAATCGGGTAAGATTCGGGCTACCTTGACGGGCCCGGGACCCAAGAATTTAAGGAGTCCAAACTTTTAATTGGGTTTTGAAAATTTCACAGACTTTTCTTTCGAAATTTTCGATTTTGTCCATCCCATTACTTCCTGACAAAGAAGGTAAATCCTTTTAAGGGGTCTTCACAGCCAAAAAGCTTGGA
Source organism: Oophaga sylvatica (assembly GCA_033576555.1). Lineage (NCBI taxonomy): Eukaryota > Metazoa > Chordata > Amphibia > Anura > Dendrobatidae > Oophaga > Oophaga sylvatica. The sequence goes on from JARQOD010014180.1 coordinate 603, forward strand.
TTGGCTTAAGATCTTTTTTCACCTCACACCGCTGTTATACACCCAGATCCAACACTGTCTTTCAGGGAGTGGACGCTTCTGATAAGCTTTTGGCACCCTCTCCAAAAGAACTGCTACTCCTTGTGTTTTCTTTTCCCGTAACAACCCCAGCGAAAGAATTACGATGTGGTAACAAGGAATTCGGGGCTATTATTGCGGCTTTCAGGAATGGGGGCATCATCTAAAGGGGAAGCGCACACAGATCGCAGTGCAACTGCCATCGCAATTTAGAGTTCCTTTAAACCGCAGATGTCTTTCTCCCGTCAGCCGTTGGAATTTATTTTTAAATCAATTTAATTTGTTATCTCGTACAGTCCCGGGTTTTCATAAAGGGAAGGGGATGCCTGTCCCCCAATCCATGCTGCGGATTCCGACCGGGCCCCCTCCAAACCATTCTACTGATCCAATTTCATCGGGGTTTTCCCTGATCAAACTTGGGGAAGGATGCAGGGGGGCTTTTGAGGGATGAATTCTGGCCAACCCACCTGTTGAATTAATCTTGTCTTTAACGGTACATTGGTTCGAGATCGACGTACTACGTCCCAAAGCCGTCCGTCGCGATCCCAATTGGTACATGACCCCAAATTGGCGGGTCACAGGGGGTCAGAAAAAAAGAGTTCCTAAACGATTTTTCTGGGCCAACTTGCCAAGGAAACCAAGGGCATTTCTCTCTTGCAGGTTTTGGCTCGTTACAAGACCCTCTGTGGCACCTAGGGGTCTTCTCAACCATTCCCTGTTCCGCCTGCCCTTGGGGGTCAAAAAATGGATTTTAATTGTGGAGCTCCCTACATGGGGGGCTAAATACGATTTTGGGTGGAAAGTTACGCCTGACTAAACCACTCATTTTTTCCCAGCACCGCCCCCCCAGCTAAGGATACAGTAAATTTGGTTATACAGAATTTTTTTTTTCGGCTGCAGGGGTCCCGGATGAGACATCTCTGCCGGGAGTACATTTTCACATAAAGTTTCGGAAGGGGTTTGCCTGCACTTAAATTAAAAAAATAATAGTCCTACAATTAATTTTCCCGGGTTCCCCGGCAGTGGGGAAAGGCTGAATCATGAGGCAAAATTTGGAGGTTCTGAGGAGTCCCGACCATACTAAAAAACATTAAAGAATCGGCTGATAGATTCCAAAAAACCTGCACCCGTAAAAGGGTGGGAGATTACGTGGGGTTAGCAACAAAATCAAATTAAATTTTCCCCTTCACAAAAACTTGGACAGAAGTCATTGGCCCTTTCAAGATCAACGGGATTGTGAGCTCCCGGGCCCGCCTCTGAACTTGTAGGACTATAGGACACCCATTTTCCATGTACTTACTAAATCCTTATCCCTTAACCTTCCAGGGGCGGTTTTAGCCCCCACAGCCGTGGGGGTTGATGGGCAAAACAATTTGTGGTGGAGGAAATTAATGATTCCAGGAAATTTTCAGGAATCGATTCCAAAAAATTTTAAAAAATGGAGGGGTATCCCCCTAGGAAGACCTTTGGGCCGGGAAAAAATCAATCCCAACAAAATTTCTCGTTTCCCCTCAGAAAATTCCCTGAGGTCAAGGATCGTTCTGAGGCCGCTTTTAAAGGGTGATAATGTCAGGACTCTGAACATTTTTTATCATTTTGTGCATTACTGCCCCTTTTTTAAAATGGGTCTTTGGCTCATTGCACTGTGTTTCCCGCTAAAAACTCCACCCCACCTTTAGTCTTGCTAGAGTATTTTGCCTTGCATCCGCTTCTGACCTCTGGTGACTCCCGGGTTTTTTTTCCTGCCCTGGGACCTTTTTTTAAACCTGCGCTCTGCCTGGTTTCCGCTGCATACACCGTTTTTCCCTAATCCCCTTCATCTGGCTGCTTGTGTTTCTCCTTTCTCATTTGCAGACATGTAAGCTATTTTCAGCCCCCACTGCTTAAAACTAACTATCCCCGGGCCCCCCTGGTTGAGCTAAAGATATCATTTGAACTCCCCCGTGCTTGGACAAAAATAAACTTTTTTTATGTCAAGTATCCTCAAATTTTAAATGTGCTTCATAACTCTCGCTTGATTTGCATTTCTCTCGAAGTTTCCTAAGACTGTAAGCTGCTTTTTTTCTACACCGTTTGGGACTTGAGCTTTGTTTTGCACCGTTTAAATCACCGGTATAATATAGATTTAAAACCACTTAAAAGACGGTCCTGAGTTCTTGTTCCACGCAAGAAGTCTCCTGTTTTTCCCCTATAATTAAAACAGGAGGCCGTTCCTGGGGTAGCACCCCTCCTCTCCTTTTTTGGGCTAATATCCCTTACACAGCCAAGGGGTTGGGGGCTTGCCTTTGAAAAATAAATGATGGTCCAAAAAACCAAACCGGATGGGAAAAGAATGCCGCTGCAAGATCGTGGTAGCCATCTTTTTTGTTAAGGGGCCCCAATTTTTAAAAAATCCCCAAAATGTAACCAGCAAAGCATCCCCACACCACACACCTCCCCTCCATCTTCACGTGGGAAACCCGGCATTAGAGTCCCTCCTTTTTTCACGTAGTTGGAACCAAAATCTCAAATTTTGGGCTCATCAGACCAAAGCACAGATTTGCACTGTCTAATGTCCTTCCTTTTTTCTTAGAACAAAGAAGTTCTTCTGTTTTGCCCGTCCTTAGCAGTGTTTTTTCCCAGCACTTTTTTACCCTGAAGGCCTGCTGCACAAGTCTCCTCTTTCATTTGTAAAAATGTGTCCCGCCTAGAAAATCTGTTGCATTGACCGGTCCTAATCTGAGCTCTGTAAACCTGCGAATTTTGAGGGTATGACTTTGGGTAAACTTTTCCCCGAAGCAAAGGGGACCTTGTCCCTTTCCTGGGCGGTTTTTAGGAGCCAGTTTCTTTTTTAGCGCTTATGTTTTTGCAACTGACCGGGGGGACACTTTCAAAGTTTTCCCAATTTTGGGACTGACTGCCCTTTCATTTCTTAAAGTAATATGGCCACTCGTTTTTCTTTACTTAGCTGTTTTTTTTCTTGCCATAATACAAATTCTAACTTCTATTCATGGGACAATCACTTGTATCCACCAGATTCTGCACAACACAACTGAGGTCCAACCCCATTATAAGGCCAAAACCCACTTTTTAAAACCCTACAGGGCACACCTTGAAATGAAAAAAATTTTTCCGGTGACTACCTTTTTGAACTCATCAAGAAATGCCAAGAGTTTGGGGAATGGCTTTAAATATTCTGACAGAGGGTCCCCTGGGGTTTCAAGCGGTACGGACTTTTAGTGAAATTTTGGGGTTGGGGAAACAGGGGTTTCTTACTGTTTCTTATATAAGGGGGTCACCTTCCCCGGTTGCCGGGGATCAATTTTCTGGTTCAATCCTTGTTTTCCCGTTTCCTTTTTACCGCGTGCGTGTCTGAATCTCCTGCTAACAGATAAACATTTTTTCTTTTTTTTTTTTGGCTTGTTTTTTTTCATTTTTCCGCATCTGTGGGGGCCTTGGGGGGCCCCCCGGGGCTTTTTGCCCTTAGTTTAAGATGGGACATTTGTTTTTCCCCTTTTTTTTAGTGGCTGCTTTTTGATTTTGTTACACCAAGAACTAATTTAGGTGGTAGAGCTTGATCTCAGGTTTTTTGAAATTTTAAGTTGGTGCTTTTCAGGGTTTTTTGGGATTGCATAATGCCTTTCCCATCCTTTTTCATTAGAATTTGGGCCCCAACGTTGCTCAAACTATTTTCTGTCTGTGCGTTTTTTTTTTCTTGTCTAACCGCCATTTCATGTTTGGGGCTTTTTTAGGGTTTTTTTGGGGGATCTGCTCCGGGGCAGATAGCTTTTCCTCTTTCTATTTTTTAGGTGTATTTATTTTTCCAGGCGGACGAGGCGTCTAGGCCCAACAAAACGCCCACGGCGCCTCTAGTTGTGGGGTTACAGGGAACTGGAATCTCAAGATTCCAACGCCGGGTTTAAATTCCTTTTTTTTTTCCTGCACTCCTCAGCACCGAAACATAACATATCCCCGCCCAAAAAAATTGAATGGTACTCACAAAAGGGGAAAAATTTTTGTGAAAGAAAAAAGGTTGTCAGAGTTCAAGATTTTTTTCTGTTGTTGCTTTTTTTTTTCCCCTTACTCTGGGGGCGGGGAGGATTTTTTTTTCTCAATGGACTTTCACATTGTCTGGCCCTGTGGTCACTTGCCACGAGGTTCGGAGTATTGCAAACCATCTTTCAGGTTTCCTGTTTTTTGGAAACCCAGATTCCCATGCCAGATTTGTTTTTGGGGGTCGGCCAAGTTTCTAATTTCAAAAAAATTGAAATTTTTTTTTTTTGCCCTTAAAAACTAAGTCCTCAGGGAACGCACGCAGCAGGCAAATTTTCACTCTCTCCTCGCGGCATCCTCAGGATTGGGCTTTTTCCCCGACACCTGGAGTCCTGTTTTGAGTGATGTTGATGCATTTTTTCGGCCTTGGGTTATTTTACGATACCTAATGTCAAAGACAAACTGAAAAAAACCTTTGGGATTAAAAACGGGGGTTGGTGACGCTGAGTTATTTTAAGAAAGGACAGTTCATAAGCGCTTGTGCTGGTCAATGAAAACACAGGGGTCACAGGTTTGATATGGGAAAAATCCGTATACTTATACAAGTTGCAGAAAAAATCACACAGTTTGCAACACAGAAACAGGAACACAGCAGGCCAGAGTAACCAAGCTCACAACACTCCCAAACAATTCGGGATCTTTTTCTCTTTTACCGTAAGTCCATGCAAACGGGGGTTTTTTTCAAAGCGGGGGTTCAGAGTCCACAATGCTTCAAGTTCCTCAGTGGGAAAATACTGGAGTACAAGGCCCAAAGGCTTACAGGTCAAGTCACGGGTTTCACTGCGGCTAATTCTGAAGCACTATTGCTCACTGTGGCTGTTTAAAAGAAAAGGGGAGAGAATCGGGGGGGAACATGCAACGGAAAACCCTTTTTTTGACTGAGGAAATATGCGCAGCAAAACAGAAGTAAAAGGCGACGAACAAACTGAGTTTCAGGAATATATACATAGAACCTTTATACCCCCCCTAAGGACAACCTCCAGACCTCAGCCAGGGTTTGGGGTACCTCTGATGAAACGACGGAGCAACGAGGAGCATTAACGTTATTGACCGGGTTTCCCCTAGTTGTCCCCCACTGGGTACCCCGCCTTTTTAAACAATATTGTAAAATGATTTCTATACAAACCGGAATCTAAAAAACCTTTCCACCACAAATTCTTCCGACCCCGACTAGCACTGGTCAGGGCAAGGAAGGGAAAGTCCCCGGGAAAAGTATTGGGTGTCGCACCCTTTAGTAGGGGTTTCATAAAGACAGGGGGGATTCTCATAGTTCTGGGCATTGAAGACACAAGCAACGCCTTATAATTTTTACTGATTTTAAGGGTCCAATGTATTAGTCCCAACTTAGACATGAATCCTTTAACTTTAAAATTTCTGGTTGACAGCCAGACCAAGTCTCCTACCTTGAAAGCTGTGCAGGTTTACGAAATTTATCTCGTTTCTGTACCTTTCTTGGCCGATCCAGATTTTCCTTTAAAGATCCTATTCTTCTGTAAAGACTGTTTTCTTTCACCACGCGGGTAAAGGCGTTTCAAGGGGAAATCGGGTAGAATTTTGGGTGAAACCTAATTAGAGAAAAAAGGAACTTTTTAGTGGGGGCCCTAGAGTTGTTATACGAAAACTCACTAATGAAGTAGATCCACCCAATCACCGTGGGTGGCAATAAACAGCGGAATACTGCCCAGGTTTGTTTGGTTCTTTCGTCTGTCCTTTATCGGGGATAAAAGCAGAAGAAATTTTACTTTAATGTCCAATGCTGCCAGAAATTTTCCCAAAAAACCTAGAAGTAATTGCCCCCTCGATCCGAAAAACCTCACCCGGGTACCCAAGTAACGAAACACACTTAATCATAAAAACGATGTCTTTTTGCAGTGGGAAAACCGACAAAAGGGATAAAATGAGCTGCCTTTGTTAGACGTCAACCACCACTAAAATGGTGTTTTTCCCCTGAGAGGTTGGAAAAACCCCAATGAAGTCCAAAAATGAACCCCCCGGGGGGGACGGGGGGGGAAGGGCTGTAACAACCAGTTTTGTGAGGGGCAGGTTTTTTGCATCTTGCACAGACCTCACAGAAAATGACATAAATTTAAAACATCCTTCTGCAATTGGGGCCCCCAAAAAAACAAAAAAAAAATTCCTGTGTCTTTAAATTCCTCATGCCTAGCTATCTTGAATCGTGAATGAGTTGCAATACTCTTAACGACGTTTTAGGAAAATCAGACTTTTTCCCTGAATCCCCACACCATTCTTAAAGACAAGACTTACTCCCTTGGGGTTTTTCCAAAAAAAGGGAAACCGCATGGTAAAAGCTTTCCCTTTAAGTCCTTTAAAGGCTTGATTAGAATTTCCCAGGGAAACTAGAGTCAAAGAATATCTTAGAGGATAATTGGGGCGTGCTCTGCGAGTAAATCCTAGAGATGCATCAGCCTTTTCCCTTGCGCGATCCGGTCTATAAGAGATATAAAATTAAATTGGTTTAAGAAAAGATTCCAGCGAGCCTGGCAGATCAGGCACTTAGCCGACCTATAAAAAAGTTAGATGGTCTTCAGGACGACAATTTGCGGCACCCCGAAGAAGGTGTCCCCATTCTTTAAGGCGGCAAAAAGGGCCAACAACCTCATTCCCAAAACGGGGTTCCCTCACCCCCGAAGACAACTGCTGGGAAAAAGAAGGGCCGGGGATGCAAGACATTTTTCTCCCTGTTCCTGAGAGAGTAACTCCAAGGGCACAGTCTAAGCATCCACCCTATTATGAAGGAAAGCTGGGGGTTGGGATGTACAGGATAGGTGCAGGGGGTAAATTACCCCTTTTAGACGGAAAAAGCTTCCGGGCTTGGGAGCCAAAAACCAGACTTTTCCGGGGTAATTGAGGGGATAGGTGACATTTCCTCAGAAAAATTTCTAATAAAACGTCTATAAAGTTGGCAAACCCATAAAGCCTGTACCTCCTTCACATTTCTAGACTTGGCCAAATCCTTGAGGCTGGTTTTGCTTCCACCAACAATTTCCTTGTGTAGACAGTAATCCCCCAAAAATTTGGAATTTCGGCCCATGGAATTCAAAATTTTTCAATTTTTGATGTAAAGATGATTTTGTCTTAGACTTTCCCAAACCATTCTACATTCCAGATTTTTCCTCTGTGGAGTTAAAAAAATTAAAAATCACCAAAAAAATTACCACAAATGTACTGGGGAAAATCCCGAAGATGCTTTCCCCAAATGTTGGAAGGGGCTGGGGGTACCAGCCCAAAATATAACAGAATTCAAAGTGTCCATACTGACCTGAATCAGTTTTCCCTTTTCTCCCCAGTCTAATACGGACTAAGTTATGGGCCCCACGAAATCATTTTTAGAAAAAATTTTGGCGCCCGCACTCTTCTCCAAAAACCAGGTTTAAAGGGCAAGAAAAGGTTTTTTCAAAAAACCTTTTTTGTTTTCCCTATAGTCTACCAGGCCGAATCCATCTTTCTTTTTTACAAGAAGATGGGTGCACCTCAGGAATGAAGAGGGCTTATGAACCCCTTGGGCTAATTTTTTCATCTATGTAATCCTTTAAAGCCTTTAGCTGGGGCCCCGCCAGGGGGTAGTCTTACCAAAATTCTCTGCTCCGGGCAAAAAATTCAATTGGACAATCATAGGGACGGAGGGGGAAGGGGGTCAGCTTTCTTTTTGTCACATAAACCCAAAATTGCCCCGGGTATACACGGTATTGGGGACTGACATATCCTTTGGGGAACAGAGCAACTGAAACTTTGGACTCATCTTTCTCGGGAAAGGAAATTTCCTTGGCCTCCCAGTAATGGAGGTTTCTACCTGCAGCCATGGTAGCCCAGAAAATGGGAAAGTGGGGAGAAGAGATAAGCAAAAAGGAAGTTCTCTGATATTTTTTACCCATAAAACCCTAAAAGGCCGTTTCCTGTCCACGGTCCAGAGTCAGCAGGGAGCCTCCACAGTTTCCACTACTGGAGTAGCCTTCTCACTGAAGTATTCCCTGTTTTTAAGCAAAAGGGGACATCCATAAAATTTCCACTGCCCCCGATCATCATAGCAAGCTAGACACCCCAAACAGTCAACCCAGGTTTTTATGGGAAAAAAAGCAATGGGAATTTTTTTCTACAACTCACGGACAACCGCTGAGGAAACTTAAAAATGGCAGCGTTTTCACAGTCAAAGTCCCCAAGGAAAAGGATTTTTAAATCCGAAAATCAAGACTGTTGCTGCAGATCTCCTGGAGCCTGAGGCCGGACCTCAGTCCCCTCTCGCAACACTCACAATGAATGTGCGCGGTAGCTTACAAACGGCTGGGGCAGTTTAAAAGAAGTGCCCGCTTCCACAATAAAACATAGATTCTCCTTAAAACTTTTTCCTTCGGGGATCACTACCCCCTCGTTGAAAGAGTCTACCGCAGGGTTCAGGCGGGTTCCCGTGTAATCCTACTCAATTTTTCCTTAGCGAGGGGAAAGGGTGGGAAAAAGGGTTAGACGATTGCTTTCGAACATCCCCTTTTCCCCTGCGTTCATCAACAGATCAATAGGGATGCATAGTTAAATAAGTCACCTAACGCGGGGGGGGGTTGGCAGACAAGTTCACCCTTTAAATCATGGGAAAACCCCCTTTCGAAAATGATTTTTTAGCGGAACGTCCCAGGGGGGTATCAAGGGCCCATCCCGAAACCCAAAGGGCATATCACTACCGAGTGCTTACCTTGGCCGCAAAGCTAACATGGGTCTTCAGCTGTTGCACCTAGATTGGGTATCAAACACCTGCCCCAGGGTGAAATAAAATCATCAAGGTGATTCAAACAATCATCCTCAGTCTCAAAGAGGGGTTTCCCCCATTAAAGCCTTGTTGGGAACAACAATTATAAAGCACCTTAGATCTTCATGGAAATTGTGAACATGGCAGAAAAAAAAAGATTTCTTTATTTTAAAAAATCCCCGAATTTTTCACGATCACCCCAAAAGAAAAGGGGCAACTTGGGAATCCCCGCACTCGGGGGGGGCAGGACCTGGACTGCCCCTCTAAACCTCAATCCCGGTCCAAATCCTGGGGAGTCGTCCAACCACTTGCAAATTGTGATTATTAGGCCGTAATTGTAAAACGGTCTTTATATTTTGCAAATCTGCAAGGATATTATCATCCCTCCGCAAAGTTCCTTTATTCGGGCCTCCATTTTTTCCCGATCTTTTAAAACAGGTTACTGGAAGAAGGGGGAAGAAAAAAAAAAAAATATGTTTCACCTGGGCAACACTGAAAGGGGAAAAAAAAAAAATTAAAGGGGAACTGCCACCGGGAAAAATGGTTGTAAAGTCCAACCATATCATCACAGAAATTTTTCAACCAACATCGAATCCAATTACAGCGACAAAAAGAAAAAGAAAAGAAAAAAAAAAAAACAATAGTTTTACCTGTGGTAACACTGCAAAAAAAAAAAAATTTAAAGGGGGAATTTGCTCACCGGGAATGGTTGTGAAAAGTCACAACCACTGTCATCAAAAAGTACAACCGACGTCGATACCCACAGTACAGCAGACACACCCTTTCCAAACCCCAGCAGACACAAAACTTTTTGGCTTCAGAATTTTGTAAGTATTTACATTTCATAAGCGTCTTGTGTTTGGGGTGCGTGAAAACACAGGAGTCACGGTTTGATATAAAAAGTCCTTAAAATTCAACAAGTTGCAGAAATAGTCACACAGTTTGCAGACCAGAAACGGACACAGCAGGGCCCGAGTAATCCAACCAGCAATCACCCCAATACAATTCAGGATCTTCTTCTCTGTTACCTTTAAATCCATGCAAAATGGGTCTTCAAAGAGGGGGGTTCGAGTCCACAAGTGCTTTAGAGTTTCCCCAGAAAGGAAAAAGGGGGGTACAAGGTCCCAACTTTTAGGATCAAGTCACAGGGTTTACTGCAGGCTAGATTCTGAACACGATTCTCACGTGGCTGCTTAAGAAGCAAAGGAGAGAATCAGGGGAAAATGCAGCTGGAAACTCCATTTTACTGAGGGCAAGAAGCTGCGCAAGACAGAAAGTAAAAGCTGACGAACAAACTAGTTTTGGAATATATACAAGAACCTTACAGTTTATACTGCGAGATTCCCCTGGGGCATCCCGACCCAAAAGGGAAGACACCTTTGGCACCCTTTTCGGAAGGGGCTCCAATAAGTAAAAGGGTATTTTGGTGGGGTTCCCTTTTCCCCCCGGGGCTCAAAGATTCTATGTCAAGCGATTTAATTTTACGACTTTGCTGAGCGGAATATGCTGAATAGGTTTCCTTGGAACCTGCTTCTGAATCCATCATGTGATAGAGTGGTTTTTGGGGCACAGCTCATGATTTCGAAAGCGCAATGGGTTATTTCTACTGTGGGGGAGCCCCAGCTATTTTTTTCTGCCCCAAGCGGGAAGACGTTTTGCACGCTCAGTTTTTCTTGGGGAGTGTCAACTAATTTTTTTTTAACTGTTTCCCCGTATGCTCTCTGCCTCATTTTCGCTCAACTT
>JARQOD010014181.1:0-11169 GCA_033576555.1 Oophaga sylvatica
AATTAGAGTGGCCAGATAAAGTTCTTATTCCAGTGTTCTGGAGAGGACTCGCAGATCATGTAAAGGACGCTTTGGCTACCGGGAGATTCCTGCCACACTGGAGAAACTCATTTCTATATCTACCCGCATAGACCTCCGTTTTCACGAGCAGAGGTTAGAGGGGACCCAGTGTAGGCAGAGGTTTCGCTGGCACGCACCTTTGCCAAACCTCTTGAATTTCCCGTTCAGGCATCCGACTCCCCAGAAACCGTGGAGACTATTCGAGTGTGATCTAAGTCTCGGACCACTCGAGTATCCGTGGTCTGTAGAGTGTGTCAGCAGCCAGGACATTATGCCAACCGATGTCCCCAGCGAATGAGTAAACGGTCATGTTCCGTGACCATGGGTGCAGGGTCATTAGACGCAAGGGATTTTGCTCCGAAAGTGCTCCTTAAAGGGTTAATCTCTCTAGGTTCATCCACTCTTCCCGCCAAGCTTTGTGTGGACTCTGGGGCAGAGGGGAATATTATGTCCTCCTTCTTTGCCTCTCGCCATTCCATACCGCTGGTGATGCTCGCCGTGCCAATACGGTGAGAGTGTTGAATGGAGCAATCCTACCCTCACAAATCACCCACCAGACTGTCTCTATACCTCTGTCTATGTCCCCTTCTCATCAGTAGAATATATCCCTTTTTGTTCTTCCTGGGGAATAGATGAGGTTTTGTTGGGATTACTCTGGCTTTGCCACTACTCTCCCCATATTGAGTGGTCCTCTGGGAGAATACTGGTTGGGTGATCATTGCAGAGACAGATGTCTCAGAGAGGAAGTTCAGGTTTCCACCACGGAGATACTCATAGACCTTGCTTCTCTCCCCAAGGTTTATCGGTCATACCGGACGTATTCTACAAAAAGGCAGCGGAGACTTTTCCGCCTCATCGCCCCTAAGACTGTCCTATAGACCTCTTGCCTGGAACGGAGCCCCCCGGGGAAGAGTGTATCCTCTCTCTCTTCCTGAGACGAGGCCATGTCACAATACATCCAGAAAATCTGGCAAGAGGGTTTATTAGGAAGTCAGTGTCATCAGCAGGGGCAGGATTTTTCTTCGTGCAGAAGAAAAATGGAGAATTACGACCGTGTATAGACTATAGGGGTCTTAACACCATTACCGTTAAAGAACAAATATCCTTTGCCCCTAATATCTGAGTTCTTTGATAGGCTCCGGGGAGCAAGGGTATTTACTAAGCTGGATCTTAGTGGTGCCTATAACCTGATTCGCATCCGTGAGGGGGACGAATGAAGATGGTGTTCAATACCAGAGATGGACATTACGAATATCTTGTGATGCCCTTCAGGCTCGGTAATGCTCCAGCCGTCTTCCAAGATTTCGTAAATGACATCTTCCGGGACATGCTTGCCACCTCTGTGGTAGTCTATCTGGATGACATTCTCATCTTTTCTCCAGATATGGACACCCACCGGAGAGATGTTTGCAGAGTCTTCGACCTCTTATGGCAAATTCCTTATATGCGAAGTTGGAGAAGTGTGTGTTTGAGCAGGAGTCTCTGCGATTCCTGGCTATATCATCTCCACTCAGGGATTGGCTATGGATCCTGCCAAACTACAGGCTGTAATGGACTGGCAAGAACCCCACTCTCTTAAAGCGGTGCAGCGCTTTATGGGGTTCATTAATTACTATCGCCAATTCATTCCCCACTTCTCTACTTTGGTTGCTCCCTTGGTAGCCCTCACCAAGAAGGAGCCAATCCCAAATTGTGGTCAGAGGAGGTCTCCAAGGCCTTTACTTCAATCAAGTCCCATTTTGCTAGCGCTCCTATACTACATCGTCCCAAGGTTGATAAGCCTTTTATATTGGAGGTAGATGCCTCGTCCGTGGTGCTGGAGCAGTCCTTTTTCAAAAGGATGCTCAAGGTCGTAAACATCCTTGCTTCTTCTTCTCCAAGACCTTCACACCAGTGGAGAGGAATTATTCCATTGTGGATAGGGAGTTGCTAGTCATGAAGTTGGCCTTTTCCGAGTGAGACATCTCCTGGAGGGGGCTCGCTTTCCCTTTCAAGTGTTCACTGACCACAAAAATTTGGTCTATTTACAGACCGCCCAGCGGCTAAATTCCCGTCAGGCCAGATGGTCCCTGTTCTTTTCCCGGATCCATTTCACCCTCCATTTTCTCTCCGGGGAGAAGAACATTCGTGCCCATGCTCTGTCTCGCTCTGTGGTGTCCTCTATGGAAGTGGAGGAGGAGCCTCGGCTGATTGTCCCCACAGAGAGCCTAAGAACTATGGCCCCGGTTTCGCTTGAGTCTGTGCCTCCAGGCAAGACTTTTGTGCCCATCAATTTGCGACCGGAGGTACTCTCTTGGGCACACTCGTCCAGGGTGGGTGGACATTTTGGGGCAAAGAAACATCTGAGTTGCTGGCGAGGACATACTGGTGGCCACATATGGTCCGTGACGTCAGGGAATACGTCTCCTGCGCCAAGAATAAGTCTCCTCGACAACGGCCAACTGGGTTACTTTTCCCTTTACCGGTGGCAGACAGCCCTGGGAGATGGTTGGATGGATTTTGTGGTGGGCTTACCCAATTCTCGGGCTGCCCCATCATCTGGGTGATAACCGACCATTTCTCCAAAATGGTGCACTTGGTGCCGTTACCACGGTTACCGTCTGCAGGGCCTTGGCAGCATTATTCATCAGGCACATTTTCCGCCTACACAATATGCCAGACAAAATTGTCAGTGATCGAGGTCCCCAGTTTGTGTCTCGGTTCTGGAGAGAGCTGTGTCGTTTACTCTCCTCTGCATACCATCCCGAGACGAATGGGTTGGTAGAGAGGGCCAACCAGACCTTGGTGACATACTTGCGACATTTTGTCTCTGTCAGGCAGGATGACTGGGCATCCTTGCTACAGTGGGCTGAGTTCGCTCTAAATTATGCTGTGGCTGACTACACCGTACAGACCCCATTCCTCCTGAACTACGGTTAGCATCCGCAGGTACCAGTGCCCATGCCCGTGTCTTCCGCCGATTCCAGGGTGGCAGACTGGGCTGTGGAGGCACAGGATATTTGGGACCGCACCCAGGATGCCATTCAGGCCTCCAAAGAGAGGATGAGGTCTTCGGCCGATGCCCATCGGCGCCCCGCTCCTACATTTGCTCCGGGTGACCTAGTGTGGCTTTCTGCCCGAAACATCAGGCTACGTGTAGAGTCCACTAAGTTGTCACCTCGCTTTTTGGGTGTTATGTTTTGGTAGCTGAGGAGAGCAGGCAAAAACGGCAATACACCAGAGAGGTTGGAATCTACTGGATTGCAGTACCCTGACTAACCACCACAACTAAAGGCAGCCGTGGAGCGTTCCTACGTTGGTCCTAGACGCCTCGTCACAGCCTGAGAGGGTAACTACACCTAAAGATAGTAGAAGAATAACGGGGATGCTCACTGATTAATGCGGGTGCTCAGGAGAACAAGTCATATAGTTCAAAAATATTCCGGCACTCCAAACGTTTGTCAGATGCAAAAAATAAGTCTTTATTGAAGACAATGGTAGCTCATTTATGAAAATGTATATCCAGGAAAAAATAATGCATACAAGTATATTACAGGTACATCAATTCTCAACGTTTTGGCATTTCACGCCTTTCTCAAGAAGTACCTTTTACTGTATAAAAAATAAAAACAATAAAACATAAATAAATAAAAGAACAGGTATTGTCATGTATAGTGTACAGTTCCTATAGCGTCTTGTGCTTGGGTGCGAGGAAAACACAGGAGACATAGGTTGAAATGAAATGACTTGTATTACTTCATACAAGCATGCTGAAAAGTTCACACAGTTTGCAGGAACAGAGTCAGGAGACACAGCAGGCCAGAGTAATTTCAAGCACTACAATAAATCTCCAAAGCAGGTTCAGGATCTCTTCTCTGTACCGTAATTCCTCTGCAAACATGGATTCACCAAACAGCAGGTTTCCAGAGTCCAAAAGTGTTCAAAGGTTCCTCAGTAGGGAATAGCTGGAGTACAAGTTCAAGGTTTCCAGGAGTCAGGTCACAGACTGACTGAGGCTTGATTCAGGAGCACTGATTGTTCAGCTGAGGCTGCTTAAGAAGCAAGAGGGAAGAATCAGGGCGGGAACATGAAAACTGGAACTCCATATTAACTGAGGGCAAGAGCTGCAGAAAGACAGAAAGCAAAATGGCCGACGGAAAACTGAGTTTCAAGGAACATGTCAACAGAGACAAAGAACCTTACATTACTCCCCCCTTAGGGACAACCTCCGGATGACCTCAGACCAGGCTTGTCAGGGTACCTCTGATGAAACTGGCGGAGCAGGCGAGGAGCATTTACATTGTTGACTGGTTCCCATGAGTTGTCCTCCACTGGTAGCCCTGCCATTTAATCAAATATTGCAACTGATTTCTGTACAACCTGGAATCTAGAATCCTTTCCACCATAAATTCTTCCTGACCATCGACCAGCACTGGGTCAGGGCAAGGAGAAGAACGTCCAGGAAACGTATTGGGTGTTGCAGCCTTTAGTAGGGATACATGAAAGACAGGGTGGGTTCTCATAGTTCTGGGCAGTTGAAGACGACAAGCAACAGCACTTATAATCTTACTGATCTTATAAGGTCCAATGTACTTATGTCCCAATTTAGACGATGGAATCTTTAATTTAAGATTTCTGGTTGACAGCCAGAACAAATCTCCTACCTTGAAAGCTGGTGCAGGTTTACGAAATTTATCTGCTGCTTTCTTGTACCTTTCCTGAGCCAATTCTAGATTTTCCTTTAGAAGATCCTTATTCTTTTGAAAAGAAGTGATTCTTTCAGCCACTACCGGCAAGGGCGTATCTATGGAAATCGAGGAAGAATGTTAGGATGATAACCTAGATTGGAGTAAAAAGGAGACTGCTTAGTGGAGGCGCTCTGAGAGTTGTTATAAGAGAACTCAGCCAGTGGAAGTAGATCCACCCAATCATCTTGTAGGTGGCAGATAAAACAGCGGAGATACTGCTCCAGGGTCTGATTGGTTCGTTCTGTCTGTCCATTAGTCTGAGGATGAAAAGCAGAAGAAAGGTTTACTTTAATGTCCAATGCTGCACAGAAATTTTGCCAAAACTTTGAAGTGAATTGCACCCCTCGATCCGAAATGACCTCATCCAGTACTCCATGTAAGCGAAACACATTCTTAATCATCAAGTCTGATGTCTGTTTTGCAGTGGGTAAGTCGACACAAGGTATAAAATGAGCTGCCTTTGTTAGACGGTCAACCACCACTAGAATGGTGTTCTTCCCTTGAGAGGTTGGTAACTCCACAATGAAGTCCATAGAAATGGATCCCCACGGGCGGGACGGGGTGGGAAGAGGTTGCAACAGACCAGTTGGTGAGGAGCGAGGTGTTTTGCATCTTGCACAGACTTCACATGAAGTGACATAGTTTAAAACATCTTTCCTGTAAGTGGGCCACCAAAAGAAACGAGAAAGAAATTCTTGTGTCTTTAGAATTCCCCTATGCCCGGCTATCTTGGAATCGTGGATGAGTTGCAATACTCTCAATCTGACTGTTTCAGGTATATACAGACGTTGTCCCTGAATCCACACACCATTCTTAAAGACAAGACTTACGTCCCTTGGGGGTTGAGCCAACAAAGAATCCGCATGGTATGCTTCCTTGATGTCCTTAAGTAGGTCTTGATTATGAATCACTCCCAGGAATCTAGAGTCAGGAAGAATAGTCTTAGGAGGAGTAAGTGGACGTGTCTCTGCTGAATAAATCCTAGAGAGTGCATCATCCTTTCCATTGCGCGATCCTGGTCTATAAGAAATGACAAAATTAAATTGGTTTAGGAAAAGATTCCAGCGAGCCTGGCGAGGAGTCAGGCACTTAGCCGACCTGATAAATTCAAGGTTACGATGGTCTGTCAGGACGACTATTTGCTGTGCAGCTCCCTGAAGAAGGTGTCTCCATTCCTTGAAGGTGGCAATAATGGCCAACAATTCTCTATTGCCCACATCGTAGTTCCTCTCAGCCGAAGACAACTGCTGGAAAAGAAGGCACAGGATGCAAGACATTCTTCTCACCTGTTCTCTGAGAGAGTATAGCTCCAACGCACAGTCTGAAGCATCCACCTCTATTATGAAGGCAAGCTCGGGGTTGGGATGTACTAAGATAGGTGCGGTGGTAAATTTATCCTTTAAACAGGAAATGCTTCCTGAGCTTGCGGGGTCCAGGAGAACCTAGACTGTTTCCGGTAAGTTGGGTGATAGGTGACACTACCTCAGAAAATTTTTTAATGAAACGTCAATTGGAAGTTGGCAAACCCGATGAAGCGCTGCACCTCCTTCACATTTCTAGGAATTGGCCAATCCTTGATGGCTTGGTCTTGCTTCCATCCATACTAATCCCTTGCGTAGATAGTACATACCCCAGAAATTGAATTTCGGTCCTATGGAATTCACACTTTTCAAGTTTGATGTAGAGATGGTTTTGTCTTAGGCGTTCTAAGACCATTCTCACATGTCCATGATGTTCCTCTGTGGAGTTAGAAAAAATTAGAATATCATCCAGATAAATCACCACAAATGTATCTAGGAGATCCCTGAGATATCATTCACGAAGTGTTGGAAAGTGGCTGGGGCGGTACTCAGACCAAAAGGCATAACTAGATATTCAAAGTGTCCATAGCGTGACCTGAAAGCAGTCTTCCATTCATCCCCAGGTCTAATACGGACCAAGTTATAGGCCCCACGGAGATCCAGTTTAGAGAAAATTTTGGCATGCCGCACTCTCTCCAACAACTCAGGGATTAAAGGCAATGGATAACGGTTTCTAATAGTAACCTTATTGAGTTCCCTATAGTCTATGCAGGGTCTCAGAGATCCATCTTTCTTCTTCACAAAGAAGATGGGTGCACCTGCGGGAGATGAAGGGGCGTATGAAGCCCTTGGCTAAATTTTCGTCTATATAATCCTTCAAAGCTTTTAGCTCGGGCCCCGCTAGGGGTAGATCTTACCAAAAGGTATCTCGGCTCCAGGCAATAATTCAATTGGACAATCATATGGACGGTGAGGAGGAAGCTGATCAGCGTTCTTCTTGTCACATAAATCCCACATAGTCCTGGTATACAGCTGGTAGTTCAGGACTGACATGGTTCCTTTAGGAACAGAGCAAGCTGAAACTCCTTGACTCATCTGTTTCTCCCGGAAAGTGTAATTCCTTGGTCTCCCAGTTAATCGTAGGATTCTGCGCCTGCAGCCATGGTAGCCCTAGAATAATGGGAAAGTGGGGAGAAGAGATAAGCATAAAAGACATTTTCTCCTGATGATCTTTACCCATAAGACCCTCAAAGGCTCTGTTTCTTGATCCACTGGTCCAGAAGTCAGTAGAGAGCCATCCACAGTCTCCATCTGTACTGGAGTAGCCATCTTCACTGAACGTATCCCCTGTTTCAGAGCAAAGGAGATATCCATAAAATTCCACTTGCTCCTGAGTCGATCATAGCAGAGCTAGACACCCAGACTGAGTTAACCCAGAGTTTGATGGAAAGGAAGCAATGAGAATTGTTTCTTTTACAACTCAGCTGGGACATCGCTGAGGAAACTTGAAAAATTGCAGCGTTTATACCGTCATCGTCCCCAGAACTAACAGAGTTTAAGTCCGAGAAATCAAGATCTCTTGCAGCAGATCTCTCTGGAGCCTGAGGCTCGGACATGACAGAGCTCCTCTCGCAACACTCACAGTGAATGACTGCTGCAGTAGTCTTACGAGAACGGCTGGGGCAGTTTATAATGAAGTGCCCTGACTTACCACAGTAGAAACATAGATTTTCCTTTATAACGATGTTCTTTGCGTGCATCACTAACCCGTCTTGTAAAGAGTCCACCTGCATGGTTCAGGTTCTGGTTCCCTTGTGATCCTACTCAAAGGTTCCTTAGCTGAGGAGGGAGGTAGTAAAAGGTTAGTGCGATTATTTTCGAACCATCTCTCTTGTCTGCGTTCATCAGACGAGCATCAATACGAATACAATAGTTAATAAAGTCACCTAATGCAGTGGGAGGGTCGGCACGAGCAAGTTCATCCTTAATCAGTGGAGACAACCCTTTCCGAAAAATAGATTTCTTAGCGAAGTGTCCCAAGTGGTATCAAGAGCCCATCTCCTGAAATCCAGGGCATATTCGGCTACTGAACGCTTACCTTGGCGCAAAGTTAACATGGCTGCTTCAGCTGTTGCACCTCGATTGGGGTCATCAAACACCTGCCCCATGGCTGAAATAAAAGCATCAAGGTGATTCAAACAATCATCCTCAGTCTCAATCAGAGGTTTGCCCACATCAATGCCTTATGGTAAGCAACATGATTATAGTAAGCACTTTGGATCGTTCAGTGGGAAATTGTGAAGCATGTGCAGAGAAAAATAAATTACATTGATTAATAAATCCCCTTGTACACATGTATTGACAATGTGGATGGGCTGAGGGCAGTGAACTTTTATTTAAGAACTAGTGATATATGTCCAACGTTGCAGCTGCTTATCATGGAGCTATTGGAATTTATTTTGACCCACAATTTTTTTACTTTTAAGGATCGTTTTTATCTGCAAAAACGTGGGACTGCCATGGGGCGGCCCTGTGCCCCGTCCATGCCAACCTTTTCCTGGGTTACTGGAGAGGGAGGTGTTTGGTGATGGGGCGAGGGCCGCCTCCCAGGCTTTATCTTGGTATCGTTATATTGACGATTTATTGATTATTTGGCAGGGCACGAGGGATGACCTATGTCGTTTCCTATCTTGCCTAAATCAAAATACTTACAATATCAAACTAACATATAAGCTCTATGATGAGCGGCTGGAATTTTTGGACATTTGCATCAAGGTGACCTCCACGGGAGCAATACAGACGGATGTGCACCGTAAGGAGACATCCGTCAATTCGCTCCTACATGCTACCTCAGCCCATACACCTTCGACTGTACGAGCAATTCCCGTGGGCCAGTTCCTGCGCGCAGGCGCCTCTGCTCTACGGAGGGGAGCTTCGAGGCGCAGGCGGCTGATCTCCGGGATAGATTTCGCGCACGTGGCTACAGCCAGCGCTCTATCAAAAAGGATACAATCGTGCTAAGGCGTCCGTTCGTGGCTCTCTACTGTCGGGCTCTACTGCTGTCTTAGATCGGTCCCAGGATGTAAGATTTGTCTCCACTTACAACAATAGATGGAACACTATTAGGGCATTCTAAATAAACATTGGCCCATTTTAAAGACAGAACCCATCTTGGGGATTGCTTCCTGATAAACCCCTTCTGACAGCCAGAAGGAGTAGTAACTTGAAGGACCTGTTAGTGAGAAGTCACTATATTGGACAACCATCATCTACCTTTTTTTCTGCCCTTAAACCCCGTGTTGGAAGCTTTCCATGTGGATCCTGTATGGCTTGCCGTAACATTGAGCGTATAGCAACTTTTTGCTCTTCGACGGTAAACATACTTACCAAATTAGGGAATATATATCCTGTAAAAGTGATTTTGTTGTATATTACGCCACATGTCCGTGTGGCCTAATATACGTAGGGCTGACATCGCGTGAACTTAGGGTACGTACTAGAGAACACGTTAGAGATATAGTGGCAGCTAAAACGGCCCTTGATGTGACGACATTAAAAACTATCCCCCGCCATTTTAGAATTAAACATGCGTGTAACCCGGACTTATTGAAAAATACGCGGATAGATCGAATTCACGGTGGAATTAGGGGGGAGATTTGAAACGGAAGCTATCCCAACTAGAATGTAGATGGATCATTAGACTAAATACCATGGTTCCTTATGGTCTTAATGAACAGCTGAGTTTTTCCTCATACTTATAGTTCTTTAGAAGCCCTTTCAGACGTCACATCTCCTTTGATTCATTTTATTGATTTTAATTGTGTGTTTTTTTGTGTATCCTTAGTTACAGTGGATGACTTCTTCTCCTCTTTACCTTTCCCCTGTGGACCATTTTGATTCCATACACATTTCCGTGCCCTCCTCTGGACCATGTCTTATGGAAGATGCTGCCGTTATATTTATTATAATTCTGTATTGTTATTTCATTGTATTTTTGAAATCTATATATCACATGTGAAAATCTGATTATGGCATTGTGGGTTTCTATATTAATCTCTCTAGATATATACATGTGTAGTCCATTATACCAGCTTAGATATCGTTTCTATATAACTTATATGTTTTTATGTGTTTTTACATTATCCTTTATACAAAGAAATTTTTTTCTTTTTCTTTTCTCCCTCTTTTTTCTTTTTTTCTGTTCCCCTTCTTTTATTATTTTTTATTATTCATTTATTTATTTTTCCTATTTCCTTATCCTCCCCTTTTTTTCTTGTCTCCTTCTTTCTCTGTTTTTTATGATCACTTACAAATTTGTTCAGTGTTGTGGCTGCATAGGAAGGAGATTCGTCCCTTCAGGTGTGACGCATGTGGCCGGTCCTTCCGATATGCTTCCGTTGCCTAAGGTATCTGGTGGTGCAGCTCGTCTCATTGACGTCGATAGGAACACTTGTTCCTGACACGAGTTGCACCCGGACGCCGGATGTGACGTCAGAGCACCGGATGTCCCCCCCATGCGCCGTATACCGGGAAAAGGGCTTTTCTTCTCTGCCTCTTCATTGCCTTAGCGGCGTGATTGGTCAGGATGCACGGATTGGGGATATAAAAAGGTCATTGATTTGACACATTAACATACTGCCCCCCGAGGAAGCGGAAACGCGAAACGGCGTCGGGCCTCGGTGTAGCACGCAGACTTCATATGATGGGTGAGCAGTTATATGTGCTTCAAGTACTATGTATGTGACTGCGGTTTTTTCTACCATGGCAGTCGGTCAGTGACCTGTGTGAGACTTTGTGGACGTATGTGGATATATATTAATCTCTCCACCCTCTATTCAGTCAAGATTTAGTCATTGTACTGCCTGACTTGGAGGATTATAATTTCATGCCTTACATGCATATATATAATTAAACATACGCTTTACTCTATCACATAACACTCTTTGGTCACTGGTAAAGTGCACCTTTTTCTCTCATCCTAAATCACTGGATTTTTTCATTATAACACATATTCATGTTTTTGTCTGCGGTTGCTACACCATGGCTATGTCATCTTTCACTGGTTTTTTATATATAATTTT
>JARQOD010014182.1:0-11164 GCA_033576555.1 Oophaga sylvatica
CTTAGCCTGAGACAACACCGCGCCGACCCCCACAGAAGAAGCATCAACCTCAACCAAAAATGGTTTAGTCACATCAGGCTGCTTAAGGATGGGAGCAGAGCTGAACCTCTCCTTTAGCAACACAAAAGCCTCAATGGCCTCAGTAGTCCACTGAACCGCATCAGCACCTTTCCTGGTGAGATCGGTCAGAGGTTTGGCAATCACAGAAATTTTTTTTATGAATTTTCTATAATAATTGGCGAACCCCAAAAACCTCTGTATTGATTTCACACCAATAGGTCTAGGCCAATCCTGCACAGCTTGCACCTTCACCGGGTCCATCTCAAAACCTTCACTGGAGACAATGTAGCCCAAAAAACTAAGTCTCTGTACAGCGAACTCACATTTTTCTAGTTTGGCAAAAAGTGAATTATCACTCAGTAACTGTAATACTTCACGCACACTCCTCCAATGAGACTCCAAATCGTGAATAAATCAAAATGTCATCCAAATACACAACCACACTTCTGCCGATCAAAGGTCTAAGGATGTCATTAATAAGATTCTGAAAAAATGCCGGAGCACTGGAAAGTCCAAAAGGCATGACCAGATTCTCAAAATGACCCAGTGGAGTGTTAAACGCAGTCTTCCATTCATCCCCCTCCTTCATGCGCAACAAATTGTATGCCCCTCGAAGATCAATTTTAGAGAACCACTTGGCCCCCACTAACTGATTAAACAAATCAGGAATCAATGGCAGTGGGTAAGGATTGCGTACAGTAATCTTATTAATCTCACGAAAGTCTAGACAAGGCCGTAAACCGCCGTCCTTTTTTTAACAAAAAAAAATCCAACCGCCACAGGAGATTTGGAAGGCCTAATGTGACCGGCGGCCAAGCTTGTCTGTATGTATTCCTCCAAAGCCTTTCTCTCAGGAATAGTCAAATTAAATAAACGACTTTTAGGAAGAGTCGCTCCAGGGACAAATTCAATTGCACAATCATAATCTCTATGAGGAGGCAATACCTGCGATTCCTTATCAGAAAAAACTTTCCAAAAATCCTGAATAGGTACAGGTAACTCCCCCTTAACTACAGCAGCAATACGCCCGTTACAACACTTGTCATAACAATTAGGACTCCAGGACTTAATTTCATTGGTAGACCAATCCAGTACTGGATTGTGCAATTTTAACCAGGGTAACCCCAAAATCACCGGAGAAGGTAAATTATTCAAAACTACCAAATCCAAATTCTCTTGATGAACACCATTAATAGTAAGAGGAAATTCACAGATATGGTGAGTAACATTTTTCAAGTGAGAACCATCCACAGACACCACATTAATAGGGGAAGACAGAAGTTTGGGTTTTAATTTTAGTTTTTCCAAAAATTTCCCATCAATCACATTGAGAGTTGAACCACAATCCACAAATACCTGAAACTCCATTAATTCCTCCTCAACAGCCGTGGTAGCAGAAAGACACCTTTATTGTTTAAACAAGCTATGCGGGCAAAACTGACCTCATTTTTTTTTCTCTCTTTATTCATTCGAAGCGCACAGTTCTTAATGAAATGCTCAGATTTACCACTATAGAAACACAAACCTTGAGCAAATCTGCGTTCTTTTTCTTGAGAGTGAGGTGTCATTGCTCCAATTTCCATCGGCTCTGCAATGTCAGTATATTCCTTCTCCAAACTTGGAGCTGACAAGGCAGATTTACTCTCATTAACCCTTGCACGCAGTCTCCTATCCACCCGTATGGCTAATTGCATAGCCTCTTGCAAGTTACCAGGTATGGGATAAGCAATCAGCAAATCTTTAACCCTTTCACTTAACCCTGCAAGAAATAAACTTTTCAAAGCTGAATCGTTCCAGCCCACCTGAGCGGACCACCTTCGGAAGTGAGTACAATATTTTTCCACATTACCTGATCCCTGTCTCAAACGTCTCAATTCTGTCTCAGCTGATGAGACACGATCCGGATCGTCATACAATAACCCCAAAGCAGAAAAAAAACTATCCACTGATCTAAAGCATGGATCACTAGGCTGCAGAGAAAAGGCCCAGTCCTGAGGTTCTTTGCGCAAAAGTGACATTATGAACCCTATGCGCTGTGATTCATCACCAGAGGATCTGGGTCTCAAACGGAAATACAACAAGCAAGCATTTTTAAAAGAAAAAAAATCTTGTTGTTCACCAAAAAATAAATCAGGCAAACGTACCTTTGGCTCCACGAAATCAGCTCCAGAACAACTACTCACGTGATGCTGGATTTCAGCCACCTCCAGAGAGAGTCGCTGCAGGCGTTGAGCCAAATCCTGAACCGACACCATAATAGAAACTGAAAATCTTTCCTTAGAGATTTTTTTTTTTTTTTCTTTGGGCTGGACTTACTGTTATGATCTGCTACAAGCACTAAGGAAAGGTGGGAATTCTGTCCCTACAATAGGACTGAGCTGGATCCCTACGATGTAACGGGGACCTGATCCTGCGACCAGACCCGCTAAAGTCCTCAGCTAGTCTGAACGAAGACCTATAGTTGCGAGGGAGGAATCCCTACAAGATCTAGGGACTGGGTGAAAAGATGGACACCTCCTAACAGAAAGTGTAGCAGGGAAAATAAAACAGAAAACTAATACTAAGAGATCCTAAGATCAAGCAAAACTGACAGAGTAAGGCACCTAAGCACCCGGCTAGCTTAAGAGTAGATAATACAATGAAGTCCAGCAAAGCCAGAAGGGTGGAGCCAGACTAAATAGGGAAAAAAGGTCATGTGACCAGCAAACTGAAACAAAATCTAACAAGAGGGTTCTAACAATAGATCTGCCATTATTCTGCTAGGTTCCCAGGATGAGGTATGGTCCCGATGATCTTCCAGAGCTTCAAACTAGAACTTCTAGCCCTAGGAGGTGGCCAGAAAACCATCCCCTTTTGTGAGGTCACCAGCCCACATGTATAAGTCTTGTAGCTAGGCCCCCTAGTCATTCCAGGCTGTGATGACGTGACTAACAGATCTGCAAATGAACTATGACGTGTGGCTCCTCCCCCAGCCTGTCTTGCCTGTAACTGCCTAAGTACCATGTAAGTTTTTCACCTTTAATCCTGTTTTATTTTTAACTGTATTGTACATAATTGTATTGTCTCAGCTTGTTACATCTTTTTATATTGTATAAACACTGCCTGCATCTTAGGAATAAACCTATAAATTAGTTTGTTTCTCCTGCTCTATAAACGAATTTTGCACGTGCCTGAAGTACTACGCTACTGATTTGGGGTTGCTACGGACCCTCTTGATAAATTGTTCATTAAGTAAATCATAGCTGGTGGCAGCTAAAAAGAAGGGGTGTAAAGTGTTGAACTGTGGGTGGCGTTGGCAGTGACGGAGCGGGTTTTATCAGTGTATTGCCTGGCTGCGGCCCGGAGTAATTATAATTCCCTCACTGCAGCGTGCCCAATAGTCAGCACACATCCAAGCGGCCCGTCTGGCGACTAATTATCCTAGGTGCAGTTCCCTGACTTACCTGAGGGTAAGGGGGTGCCAGAGAGCTGCAAGTTCCTGAGTTGAAGTGGGATAATTATAAATCCCTGCAGATTATTCCTGACACATTGGGTCGGACAGCAGCAGCCGTCGTATGTGTGTAGCGTTTTAGTCACATTTGTGGCAACGGAGGGATCACAAGCCGTGATACCCGAGCTACCGTGTGGCGGACCGTGTGCCGTTCATCACATTGGTGGCAGAGAGGTGGGATTATAGAGCATTAGTGATCTGGTCTGAGCAATCATTCCATTCACTAAAAAACTTGCAAGGTTCTTCAGGGACCCTGCAACTAAAGTTTTGGAGAACAGACTCAGTGTTTATTAGTCCTGAGACAATTGTGTGTACTTGCGGTTACCCCTCCCTTTTTTTTGTTTTCTATCCTATCTTTTATTTGGCAACCATGGCTACGAGGGGAGTCGACTGGTATAATCGGTGTAGCAAGGAAGCTCTTCTCGCCATGTGCGAGTGGAGGCAGATTGTCCCCATGGACCAAACCAAGGCCAAAGTGATCCAGGCCCTGATGGCACGGGACCACGCTGAGAGCGAGGAGGGCGCAGGAGCAAAGGTCCAACCCCTGAATGCTTACACCCAGGGCGGGTTGGACCCTTACCTGCAGGCGGCCCTGGATGAACTCTCCGCCGACGACCATGATGGGCGCCTGAAGCTGATCCAGCAATACCAGCAGGAGGCCCGGGCCGAGCGGGAGGCTGAGAGAGCCCAGCGGGAGGCTGAGAGAGCCGAGCGGGAAGCTCAGAGAGCCCATGAACTGGAGCTGCTTCGACAAGGGGCAATGCCCTCCACAGGCCGGAGCGGTGCGCCCAGCAGCGCTCAGAGTCCGAATCCCCGGCAAGAGCACTTTCCCGTGATGGAAAAGGACGGAGACTTGGACACTTTTCTGCGGGCCTTTGAGAAAGTCTGCCGACAGTACCAGCTGCCTGAGGACCAATGGGCCTGGTACTTGACCCCCGGGCTAAAGGGCAAAGCTCTGGAGGCATTTGCTTCACTCACGCCAGACCAAGATGGTGACTATGCGGCCATCAAGCAGGCCCTGATCGCCAAGTACCAGCTAACCCCTGAGGTATACCGAAAGAAGTTCCGGAACCTCCAACGTGGCCCACACGACAGTTATAGCGATGTGGTGCGAGGACTCAGGACCCACTTTGACCAGTGGATCAATGGACTGTCAGCTAACACCTTTGAGAACCTGAGGGACCTGATGATGAAAGACCAGTTCCTGCATCTGTGCCCAGCTGAGGTCCGACAGTTCATCCTGGACCGAGAACCAGAGGATGCAGTCAAAACAGCGCGGATCGCCGACAGCTATGAAGCCAACCGGAAACCCGAGGTGCGGAAGGAAGTCACTGCCCGCTGGGGAGGGGGTAAGCCTGCAACCAACCCCAGTGCCCCTGCCAGCCGTCCCTCTGGAGGCACTATCCCCTTTGCCAGCGCCAGGACTACATCAGACCCCGCCAGTGTTTCTCCTGTAAACTAACTGGACACATCAGCGCCACCTGTCCGGAGAGGCAGAAGAACCCCCCAGCCAAGGCCTCCGGGCCCAACGCCTCTGTTCTTTTGGTGGGTGGTGTGGTGGGGAGGGTTGATGACAACGTGCAGCCCGTCCGCGTGGGGGCCCGTCTTGCTACAGGCCTTAAGGACACTGGTGCTGAACGAACCCTCATCTGACCCGAACTGGCGGCCCCTGAAGAGTTGATTCCGGGGAAAACCCTAACTGTCACCCCGAGATTGGGGGCGTCCGCTGCCCTTGCCGATAGCCCGGGTTTTCATTGACTGGGGTGCCGGGAGCGGGGTGAAGGAAGTGGGGGTGTCCGAAAACCTGCCCACTGATGTTTTATTGGGGACTGATCTGGGGAGGATGGTGGCGTACTATGTCCCTGACACCCCTCCCCAATCTGATAATAAGGTTAACGTTAACCATGATGTTGATGATGATGGGAAACTGAATGTGTTACCTGCCAATGCTTTGCGAAGTGATTACGCAACTGATAACCTTTCTTTCCCTAGGAATGCTGCTGATAGTGATGTAACTGTGCCATCTGAATCTGTTAACCCTTTCTCTGAAGTGGTAGATGTGTCCACAGGTACAGGAGCGTTCAGCCACGTCACTCTGCGGAGTGAGACGGCTGAGGAACCCCTAGCAGGAGCAAGCGACAGTGCTCAAGGAAATGGGGAGGTGCATGGGAACCGTGAGGAAGGTGACGCCATGACACTGACCAGTGCCACCGAGGAAGGTAACTGGCCCATAAGTAGCACTGCTCCTGAAGTGTTGGGGGTGGATGGGGAGGTAGAGCCCATAGCAGCGCAGGCTGATGGGTCTATAGAAATCCCCGGGGAGACTGCATATGTAGCTGCTGTCACCCGCAGTCAGAGTGCCCGGATCGCAGGTAGCGCCCTACCATCTGGACCCTCCTCCGCTACAGGAGAGACTGAACCAGAGGTGGACCCAGAGCCGGTCCCAGAGGGTCCCAGTGAGGAAGGAACCCTGACGTCGCTTCTGGCTGCATCCAGCCAGGAGTTCCAGGCCGCTCTGCACTCAGATGCGAGCCTGGAGAACTTGAGGCACCTCGCCGAGACGCCCACCTCCATGACTGATAAGGAGAGGGTGTTCTGGGAACGAGGAAGGTTGTACCGGGAGACAGTACCTGGAGATTCCCAAAAGGAGTGGTTGAGGGAAAAACAGCTGGTCATCCCGCACCAGTTCCGAGGTGAGTTGTTGCGGATTGCCCATGAGATTCCACTCACTGGACACTTGGGGATCAGCAAAACTAAGGCACGGCTGTCTCAACACTTCTATTGGCCCAAGATGGGGACAGATGTGACTAACTACTGCCACTCCTGTATCACCTGTCAAAGAGTGGGGAAGGCGGGGCCTGCTCAAGGCTCCCCTGATCCCGTTGCCAGTGATAGAGGAGCCTTTCCAGAGGATCGCGGTGGACATTGTGGGCCCGCTAGCCGTCCCCAGTAGCTCTGGAAAGCGATACATTCTTACTGTGGTAGACTACGCTACCCGGTACACGGAGGCAGTAGCTCTGTCCTCAACTAAGGCAGATAAGGTGGCGGATGCACTGGTGACCATCTTTTCACGGGTAGGATTTCCCAGGGAGATGCTTACCGATCGAGGGACCCAATTTATGTCTAGCCTAAAGGAGGCTCTCTGCAGCAAAATGCAGGTGACGCGTATGGTATCGAGTGCGTATCACCCACAGACCAATGGTTTGTGTGAACGCTTTAACGGTACCTTCAAACAGATGCTCCGCATGCTGGTTGAGACCCAGGGACGCGATTGGGAGCGGTACCTCCCACACCTGCTATTTGCCTACAGAGAAGTACCCCTTCGAGCTCCTGTACGGCAGTCGAGTCCGGGGACCCCTTGGGTTGATAAGAGAATCCTGGGAAGATGAGCCAAACCCCACGGAAGTGTCCATCGTGGATTATGTCATGCGCGTCCGCGACAAGATGCAGACCTTTACGCAGTTGGTGCATGACAACATGACGCAGGCTCAGGCTGACCAGAAGCACTGGTACGACCAGAACGCCCGGGAGCGGACCTACCAGGTGGGTCAAAAGGTGTGGGTGCTGGTCCCCGTACCAACGGATAAGCTTCAGGCAGCCTGGGACGGCCCGTACGTCGTGCACCAACAGCTCAACCCAGTCACCTACGTGGTCACGCTTGACCACACTCGGGGTAGGCGCAAGGCCTTTCACGTCAACATGATGAAGGTCCATCACGAACGTGAAGCCTGCGTCCTACCGGTCTGTGACCTGCCCGAGGACGGGGAGGAGGACCCCCTCCTGGACATGATGGCCCAAGCCAAGGCCAATGGGTCCATTGAGGACATGGAGGTAAATGCCTCGCTAACCGTCTCCCATCGGTTGCAGTTGCTGACCACACTGGAACCCTTCTGGGCCGTGTTCACTAACTCACCCGGAAGGACCAAGTTGGCAGTCCACGAGGTGGACACCGGGAATCATGCCCCATTACGGCGGACACCTTATTGGATCTCTGAGGAGGTGCAGCAGATTATGCGCCAGGAGATCAATGAGATGTTGCAGCTGGGGGTGATCCGACGGTCCAAAAGCGCATGGGCCTCACCTGTAGTTCTCGTGCCTAAAAAGGATCGGACCACCCGGTTCTGCGTGGACTACAGGGGGCTCAACGCCATCACTACCTCTGATGCGCACCCAATGCCACGCATCGAGGATCTGCTGGAGCGGTTGGCAAATGCCAAGTACATATCCATCATGGATTTAAGCCGGGGATACTGGCAGATTCCCCTGAGCCCTGCGGCGCAGGAGAAGTCCGCCTTTATCACCCCTTTTGGACTGTACGAGTCCACGGTCATGCCTTTCGGCATGAAGAATGCCCCTGCCACTTTTCAGCGGATGGTCAACCACCTGCTTCAGGGACTGGAGGTGTACGCTGTGGCGTACCTGGACGACATTGCCGTCTTCAGTTCCACCTGGGAGGAACACCTTCAGCATCTCCAGGAGGTGCTCAAGCGTATTCACCAGGCACGTCTGACCATCAAGCCAGGAAAATGCCAGATGGGCATGAGGGAGGTCCACTACCTGGGGCACCGGGTAGGCGGGGGTTCCATGAGTCCAGAGCCCGAGAAAGTGGACGCGATCGTGTCCTGGCCCACCCCCAGGACCAAAAAGCAGGTGAAGTCCTTCCTGGGCACTGCAGGGTACTATAGGCGTTTCGTACAGAACTATAGCGCCATTGCAAAACCCTTGACGGACTTCACCAAGGGGGTCTACCCCAAACAGTCAGCTGGACAGATGGCTGTGAGGTGGCATTCCGAGCTTTGAAAACAGCCCTGTGCAGCTCTCCAGTGTTGAAAGCCGTCGACAGCAGTCTGCCATTCCTGGTACAGACTGACGCCAGCGAATTTGGCCTCGGTGCTGTACGCAGCCAGGTTGATTCAGGGAACCAGGAGCACCCCGTGTTGTACCTGAGCCGGAAACTTCTGCCGAGGGAAGTGGCATACTCCACCATCGAGAAGGAGTGCCTGGCCATGGTCTGGGCACTGCAACGTTTGCAGCCCTACCTGTACGGGCGCACCTTCAAGGTGGTCACCGACCACAACCCTCTGAGCTGGCTGCACACAGTGTCCGGAACCAATGGTAGGTTGCTACTCTGGAGCCTTGCCCTACAGCAGTATGATTTTGCCGTACAACACAAGAAAGACAGCGATCATGGGAATGCTGATGGGTTGTCACGGCGTGGCGAACCCGCTGAGGTGCGCATGGCGGATTACCGACAGGTCATGCCTCCTTAGCGCACTCTAAGAGGGGGAGGTGTGATGATACTGCAAGCTCCATTACTTGTGCTGTTCTAGAACTTTCCACATAGAACTACGACCCCCATCGTTTTGCCAGCACAGAGCAAAGCCACCCCTCTCATTCCCACCTCTGGAATCCCTCAGGAATTTCCTTGGTCTTGAAGCTTCAGCGTTCTCTTCTCCCATACTCTAAAGTGGTAATCTAATCATCTGTCTATAATATGCCGTGAGCTTATGATGATAGAAACACGGCACCTGCTGTTCTGTAACGTGGCCCCATCAGGCGTCGTTTTCGTGGTACTGGTGAACCCATAACTCCAACAGAACCCGAGAAATGGAATTCTCGGATGCACCATGAACTATCTCACCCAATTTTGGGCTCATTTGAACAGTCATTTCAAAATACGATCACTGATAGATCTGCCATAATTCTGCTAGGTTCCCAGGATGAGGTATGGTCCCGATGATCTTCCAGAGCTTCAAACTAGAACTTCTAGCCCTGGGAGGTGGCCAGAAGACCATCCCCTTTTGTGAGGTCACCAGCCCACATGTATAAGTCTTGTAGCTAGGCCCCCTAGTCATTCCAGGCTGTGATGACGTGACTAACAGATCTGCAAATGAACTATGACTTGTGGCTCCTCCCCCAGCCTGTCTTGCCTGTAACTGCCTAAGTACCATGTAAGTTTTTCACCTTTAATCCTGTTTTAGTTTTAACTGTATTGTCTCATCTTGTTACATCTTTTTATATTGTATAAACACTGCCTGCATCTTAGGAATAAACCTATAAATTAGTTTGTTTCTCCTGCTCTATAAACGATTTTGCACGTGCCTGAAGTACTACGCTACTGATTTGGGGTTTCTACGGAAAGAAGGGGTGTAAAGTGTTGAACTGTGGGGTGGCGTTGGCAGTGACGGAGTGGGTTTTATCAGTGTATTGCTTGGCTGCGGCCCGGAGTAATTATAATTCCCTCACTGCATTGTGCCCAATAGCCAGCACAAATCCAAGCGGCCCGTCTGGCGACTAATTATCCTAGGTGCAGTTCCCTGACTTACCTGAGGGTAAGGGGGCACCAGAGAGCTGAAAGTTCCTGAGTGGAAGTGGGATAATTATAAATCCCTGCAGATTATTCCTGACACATTGGGTCGGACAGCAGCAGCCGTCGTGTGTGTGCCGCGTTTTCGTCACATTTGTGGCAACGGAGGGATCACAAGCTGTGATACCCCGGGCTACCGTGTGGCGGACCGTGTGCCGTTCATCACAGCACATTCTTATGTTTATTGGGCGTACAAAAGGGCCAGCACACGCCCGGATTATATAAAAAAGAAAAAAAAAAAGAAAAAGTGGAACTGGAGTTCATCTGGAGTAGCATCAGAGGGCTGCGGTGGCAGCAAATATTCCAACGTGGCTAAGACGGCCAAAGGGCCTCTGGTATTGGTATTGCACGCCGGCGGAAATGACTTAGCCAAGAAAAAAGGCACCAAACTATACACAATGATGTCGACAGATATACGACACTTCGCTTGCTTATGCCCCGACGTGGTGGAGTGGTCTGACATAATACCACGCGCTGTCTGGCGGGGAGCCAAAGATCCGAAAGTCATCAACAAATCAAGAAAGAAAATAAACACAAAAATGGCAAAATTCATCAAGGAAAACTATGGCATTGTTGTTAACCACCACGATCTGCAAAAGGACAATTCCAACCTACTGAGACCGGACGGCGTTCATTTGAATATCGGACTCGTTATATTTTTAAACAATTTACAGGATGGGGTTAAACAGGTCGTTGTGTGGGGGTCGGTGTCCTGTGTAGGTATCCTCTTCCTCCCTAGGCGGATCAGTGGAAGTCTTGTCCTGCGGCGGAGAGCGGCACAGGAAGGTGAGCAATGAACTAAAAGACCTTATGTCTGACCTGGGGGGCTCACCTCCCTGTGCCCTCTCCTGGCCACTTGATGTCGCAGCGGGTCTCCCCCTTATCCCCAAACACACCTCCTTTGCATCCCCTGAGGCTGTCCCTCCCTGTACCGGAGGCCTCCACCGTGTCCCCATTCTCCCATGGCATCTCCTCCTTCCCTGTGGGCCATCGGGCCCCCAACCCCCTCCACCCGATCTCCGGCTATGCGCCCACCTCCTTCTGGCCGGTCGTTCGTCCTCCCGCCGCCTCCGGTGCCCCGCTGGTCGGTCCGGCGTGCTGGCGATGCGCGCGGTCCTCCCGCCCGCAGGGGCGCCTTCAGGTGGGGGGGCCATCTGGTGTTTTGAGCCGCCGACAGTCATGTCCCTGGCCCGATCTTGGGCGGGGGGGGTTGCGGTGCGGCCGCTGATGCCGTGCATAGGCCGCCC
>JARQOD010014183.1:0-11162 GCA_033576555.1 Oophaga sylvatica
ATTTGCACAAACAATTACATGAGTGGCTGTGTGCAAAATTTCACACCTGTAGGGGTTAATTAAAGGTGTAAATTCGTTGTAAAAAAAAAGGACTTTTTTGCTACGAATTTACACCTTTAGTTAACCCCTACAGGTGTGAAATTTTGCACACTTACACTCATGTAATTGTTTGTGCAAATCAGATATCAAACTACATGAAAAGACATGGTTAACTCTATGTAAACCAAGTGTCATTTCATGTCGAGTTCTGCATTTTCACAAAGCCGGCAATTGAATTAGCGGCTATTATACTATGTAGAAGTGTATGAACTATAAATATATATATATATGTGTCACAAATTCAATGACATGTATATATATATATATATATATATATATATGAGGTGTAAAATTGCTGAAAAAAAATGCGTGGGCTCCCGCCCTATTTTCGCAACCAGACAGACAAAGCCAGTGAGTGGGGGCAGATAATAATAGCCCAGAGAGGGACCATTATTTTTGGCCCCCCCCCTGGCTACTAACATCTGCCCCCAGACACCCCAGAAAAGACAAATCTATAATTAGATTCGCCCTTTCTGGCACTTTGCCCGTCTATTCCCATTGCCCTGTAGCGGTGGCGAATGGGTTAATATGGGGTTAAAGCCACCTTGCTATTGAAAGGTGACCTTAAGCCAGGTTAATAATTGAGAGCTGTCAATTAGACTACTATCAATTATTAATCCTATTGCATGAAATAAAAATAAAACACACACACTTTAATTAAAAATCATTTTAATGAAATAAAGACACATGTTTTTGACCATCTTTTATTTTACTGCAAAAACCATTTCCTGTAATAAAAATAAAATAAAAAAGCAAAATTATTCTTACCTATCCCATGCACAGTCAGGTCCCACGGTGTAATACTTCAGAAAGGGTTAATGTTTACTGCAGAGACCGCAGCTCATGCTGCAGCCTCACAGTAAACCCCCAAATGAATGAGTTCCTCTCCTGGCTGACAGGAGAGTAAAGGCTGGGTCTCACATAACGATACACCAGCGATCCTGACAACGATATGCACTTGTCAGGATCGCTGGTGTATCGCTACATGATCGCTGCTGAGCTGCCAAACAGGCAGCTCAGGCAGCGATCTGGGACAGCGACACTGCGGGTAACATTGCTTAAGGGCCCGTCGTCACTAGTTTTGTGACGCAGCAGCGAGCTCACCAGCGATATCGCTGTGTGTGACATTCAGTGACGATCAGCCCCCTGCCGGGTATCGCTGATCGTCGCTGAAATGTCAGGACCTTTTTTTGATCGCTGGTTTCCCGCTGACAGGCACGCATCACTGCGTGTGACAGGCGGGAGACCAGCGATCCGCTGGTAACCAAGGTACACAGCGGGTTTCCAGGCGCGGGGCTGTGCCTAGAAACCCGCTGTGTACCTTGGATACCAGCGCCCTGATGCAGGGGAGCTGGTATCCAAGGTACACAGCGGGTTTCCAGGCACCGCGCAGCGCTTGGAAACCCGCTGTGTACCTTGGATACCAGCTCCCTGCATCAGGGTGCTGGTATCCAAGGTACACTGCGGGTAACTAAGCGATGTTACCCACAGTGTCGCTGTCCCAGATCGCTGCCTGAGCTGCCTGTTTGGCAGCTCAGCAGCGATCATGTAGCGATACACCAGCGATCCTGACAAGTGCATATCGTTGTCGGGATCGCTGGTGTATCGTTATGTGAGACCCAGCCTTTAGTTACCCGCAGTGTACCTTGGATACCAGCGCCTTGATGCAGGGAGCTGGTAACCAAGGTACACAGCGGGTTTCCAAGCGCTGCGCGGTGCCTGGAAACCCGCTGTGTACCTTGGATACCAGCTCCCTGCATCAGGGCGCTGGTATCCAAGGTACACAGCGGGTTTCTAGGCACAGCCCCGCGCCTGGAAACCCGCTGTGTACCTTGGTTACCAGCGGATCGCTGGTCTCCCGCCTGTCACACGCAGCGATGCGTGCCTGTCAGCGGGAAACCAGCGATCAAAAAAAGGTCCTGACATTTCAGCGACGATCAGCGATACCCGGCAGGGGGGCTGATCGTCGCTGAATGTCACACACAGCGATATCGCTGGTGAGCTCGCTGCTGCGTCACAAAACTAGTGACTCAGCAGCGATCTCGGTAGCGATATCGCTATGTGAGACGGGCCCTTAAGTGGAAAGCTTAATTGATTGCTTTCCACTTTCACTTCAGGTCAGCCAGGGACACAATCAGTGACGTCAGAGGGAACTGATTAACAAAAATAGGGGTTCCCTTTGGAAAAAAAATGGCGTGGGGTCCCCCTATTTTTGTTAACCAGCCAGATGAAGCAGACTGCTGAGGCCTGGATTTTCAGGCTGTTAAGGAGCCAAGATCCATGGACCTTGCCAGCCTGATAATACCAGGCCACAGCAGTCTGCATATCTTGGCTGATTAACAAAAATAGGGGATCCCCTCGAAAAAAATTGGCGTGGGGTCCCCCCTATTTTTGTTAACCAGCCAGATGAAGCAGACGCTGAGGCCTGGATTTTCAGGCTGTTAAGGAGCCAAGATCCATGGACCTTGCCAGCCTGATAATACCAGGCCACAGCAGTCTGCATATCTTGGCTGATTTGGCCCTCAACAGCCTGATAATACCAGGCTACAGCAGCCCCACATTTGGCGCATCAAAAGATGTGCCAATTGTGGCACTTTACCCGGCTCTTCCCACTTGCCCTGTAGCGGTGGCAAGCGGGGTAATAAGGGGTTAATGTCACCGTTGATTGCACGGTGACAATAAGCACGGTTAATAATGGAGAGGTGTCAATAAGACACCGATCCATTATTAATCCCAAAGTTTTTAAATGTTTAAAAAAAAGACACAGCAAGAAAAAGTCTTTTAATGAAATAAAAGAGACAACACAGTTTTCATTTCTTTTATTACTCTCTCATTCCTGCGACGCCATCGATCTCCTGTAAAAAAATAAAAAAAAAAAAAACACGTATACCACCTGTCCGACGCAGTCCATAGTAACGAGGGTCCCACGACGATCCAGCTCTGCTACATCAGAATGCCAGGCAAAGCCTGACATCCCGGAGCAGCACAGCTGATTACCTGCTTCTCCGGCGGTGACGTCATCGGACTGCTTTACGGCCGCGATTACCCAGCAGTCACTGCAGTTATCGCGAGAAACTGCATGTGAGCGCCAGGGAGAAGATGATGGCGGCCATTAAGCAGTCCAGGATGTGACCGCCGGAGATCTTCTGCCGGGTAAGTGCCGCTGACTCCTGACAGACCTGACCGACGGACACTGACAGTGACAAACCAGGAGCAGCTACCTCCATAGACAATATACAAAAAAAGAAAAAAAGGTTGCACTCTATCGTGCCAAAGCAAGTCAATGTGAAATATGAAACATGAATAGCAATATGGCTTTTGAATATTAGAAAAAAAAAAATGAATGAGACGCTTTGCACAAAATTTGGCCAAATAATGCCTGCCCATACACCAACGTCAAGGTGGTCTCAGAACGTATGGGTCCCTGTCTATGTGAACATACCTCTATTAGGCTGATATCTGAATTCCTGGGTGAATGTGGACACCTCTGTCAGTAAAGTGAATAATCATGTGCACAGTCGTATAGGAGTATCTGAGTAGGTTCCCACACCATATAAATATAGCAAATAAACTCAGAACTCAACTTCAGTAGAGTGATGATTTTTAATCGTGTCCACAGTAATAACAGAAACGTTTCGGTCCTGAACTTGGACCTTCATCAGTCACATAGACTACTGTGAGTAGGTGGACCCAGCAAAAAGAGGGGCTATGCCCGGAATATCAGGTTTAAATTCTGTTCGATATAGGTGATCAAATATGGCAGCGGTTACCTGGGGGTCCCGGTGGAGCAAAAATGTGCCTGCGGATACCGCGTCCACCGCAGGCACATTTTTGCTCCACCGGGACCCCCCAGGTAACCACTGCCATATTTGATCACCTATATCGAACAGAATTTAAACCTGATATTCCGGGCATAGCCCCTCTTTTTGCTGGGTCCACCTACTCACAGTAGTCTATGTGACTGATGAAGGTCCAAGTTCAGGACCGAAACGTTTCTGTTATTACTGTGGACACGATTAAAAATCATCACTCTACTGAAGTTGAGTTCTGAGTTTATTTGCTATACCTCTGTCAGTAAAGCTTGCCTTTTCTGGGTGAGCAGGAACCTGCTATAATTAAAATCACCACATGGTGATGGGCGGAGTGCTCGGTCAGTAAGCTAACATAGAAGTAAAAGTAAACTGACTGGCACATCCAAACCAGTGTGAATTAGGTGCAAACCAGGAGCAGCTACCTCCATAGACAATATACAAAAAAAGAAAAAAAGGTTGCACTCTATCGTGCCAAAGCAAGTCAATGTGAAATATGAAACATGAATAGCAATATGGCTTTTGAATATTAGAAAAAAAAAAAAAAATGAATGAGACGCTTTGCACAAAATTTGGCCAAATAATGCCTGCCCATACACCAACGTCAAGGTGGTCTCAGAACGTATGGGTCCCTGTCTATGTGAACATACCTCTATTAGGCTGATATCTGAATTCCTGGGTGAATGTGGACACCTCTGTCAGTAAAGCTTGCCTTTTCTGGGTGAGCAGGAACCTGCTATAATTAAAATCACCACATGGTGATGGGCGGAGTGCTCGGTCAGTAAGCTAACATAGAAGTAAAAGTAAACTGACTGGCACATCCAAACCAGTGTGAATTAGGTGCAAACCAGGAGCAGCTACCTCCATAGACAATATACAAAAAAAGAAAAAAAGGTTGCACTCTATCGTGCCAAAGCAAGTCAATGTGAAATATGAAACATGAATAGCAATATGGCTTTTGAATATTAGAAAAAAAAAAAAATGAATGAGACGCTTTGCACAAAATTTGGCCAAATAATGCCTGCCCATACACCAACGTCAAGGTGGTCTCAGAACGTATGGGTCCCTGTCTATGTGAACATACCTCTATTAGGCTGATATCTGAATTCCTGGGTGAATGTGGACACCTCTGTCAGTAAAGCTTGCCTTTTCTGGGTGAGCAGGAACCTGCTATAATTAAAATCACCACATGGTGATGGGCGGAGTGCTCGGTCAGTAAGCTAACATAGAAGTAAAAGTAAACTGACTGGCACATCCAAACCAGTGTGAATTAGGTGCAAACCAGGAGCAGCTACCTCCATAGACAATATACAAAAAAAGAAAAAAAGGTTGCACTCTATCGTGCCAAAGCAAGTCAATGTGAAATATGAAACATGAATAGCAATATGGCTTTTGAATATTAGAAAAAAAAAAAAAAATGAATGAGACGCTTTGCACAAAATTTGGCCAAATAATGCCTGCCCATACACCAACGTCAAGGTGGTCTCAGAACGTATGGGTCCCTGTCTATGTGAACATACCTCTATTAGGCTGATATCTGAATTCCTGGGTGAATGTGGACACCTCTGTCAGTAAAGCTTGCCTTTTCTGGGTGAGCAAAAACCTGCTATAATTAAAATCACCACATGGTGATGGGCGGAGTGCTCGGTCAGTAAGCTAACATAGAAGTAAAAGTAAACTGACTGGCACATCCAAACCAGTGTGAATTAGGTGCAAACCAGGAGCAGCTACCTCCATAGACAATATACAAAAAAAGAAAAAAAGGTTGCACTCTATCGTGCCAAAGCAAGTCAATGTGAAATATGAAACATCAATAGCAATATGGCTTTTGAATATTAGAAAAAAAAAAAAATGAATGAGACGCTTTGCACAAAATTTGGCCAAATAATGCCTGCCCATACACCAACGTCAAGGTGGTCTCAGAACGTATGGGTCCCTGTCTATGTGAACATACCTCTATTAGGCTGATATCTGAATTCCTAGGTGAATGTGGACACCTCTGTCAGTAAAGCTTGCCTTTTCTGGGTGAGCAGGAACCTGCTATAATTAAAATCACCACATGGTGATGGGCGGAGTGCTCGGTCAGTAAGCTAACATAGAAGTAAAAGTAAACTGACTGGCACATCCAAACCAGTGTGAATTAGGTGCAAACCAGGAGCAGCTACCTCCATAGACAATATACAAAAAAAGAAAAAAGGTTGCACTCTATCGTGCCAAAGCAAGTCAATGTGAAATATGAAACATGAATAGCAATATGGCTTTTGAATATTAGAAAAAAAAAAAAAATGAATGAGACGCTTTGCACAAAATTTGGCCAAATAATGCCTGCCCATACACCAACGTCAAGGTGGTCTCAGAACGTATGGGTCCCTGTCTATGTGAACATACCTCTATTAGGCTGATATCTGAATTCCTGGGTGAATGTGGACACCTCTGTCAGTAAAGCTTGCCTTTTCTGGGTGAGCAGGAACCTGCTATAATTAAAATCACCACATGGTGATGGGCGGAGTGCTCGGTCAGTAAGCTAACATAGAAGTAAAAGTAAACTGACTGGCACATCCAAACCAGTGTGAATTAGGTGCAAACCAGGAGCAGCTACCTCCATAGACAATATACAAAAAAAGAAAAAAAGGTTGCACTCTATCGTGCCAAAGCAAGTCAATGTGAAATATGAAACATGAATAGCAATATGGCTTTTGAATATTAGAAAAAAAAAAAAAAAAATGAATGAGACGCTTTGCACAAAATTTGGCCAAATAATGCCTGCCCATACACCAACGTCAAGGTGGTCTCAGAACGTATGGGTCCCTGTCTATGTGAACATACCTCTATTAGGCTGATATCTGAATTCCTGGGTGAATGTGGACACCTCTGTCAGTAAAGCTTGCCTTTTCTGGGTGAGCAGGAACCTGCTATAATTAAAATCACCACATGGTGATGGGCGGAGTGCTCGGTCAGTAAGCTAACATAGAAGTAAAAGTAAACTGACTGGCACATCCAAACCAATGTGAATTAGGTGCAAACCAGGAGCAGCTACCTCCATAGACAATATACAAAAAAAGAAAAAAGGTTGCACTCTATCGTGCCAAAGCAAGTCAATGTGAAATATGAAACATGAATAGCAATATGGCTTTTGAATATTAGAAAAAAAAAAAAAATGAATGAGACGCTTTGCACAAAATTTGGCACAATAAGTGCACACCTTTTTTCTATTGGTTTAGTCGTATGAGGTAGCTGTCCTGGTGTGACAACCTATTACATATCTGTTTGGATGTGCAAGTTACTCTCTTCATATGTTGCTTTTCTGGAGAGCACTCGAACTCATATTAAATACACATGGTGATGGGCGGAGGCTCGGTCAGAAGCTAACCATAGAAAGTAAAAGTAACTGACTGGCACATCCAAACCAGGAATTAGTGCCTAATAGAGGAGCTAGCTCTCCATAGACAATATACAAATAAGAGAAAATACGTTGCTCTATGTGCCAAGCAGTCAATGTGGGAAATATGAAACATGAATAGCATATGCTTTTTTGAATATTAGAAAAAAAAAAACATGATTGAGCCTTTTCAAAAATTTTTGGCACGATAGAGTGCAACCTTTTTTCTTTTTTTGTATATGGTCTATGAGGTAGCTGTCCTGGTTTGCACCTAATTCACACTGGTTTGGATGTGCCAGTCAGTTTACTTTTACTTCTATGTTAGTTACTGACCGAGCACTCCGCCCATCACCATGTGGTGATTTTAATTATAGCAGGTTCTGCTCACAGAAAAGGCAAGCTTTACTGACAGAGGTGTCCACATTCACCAGAATTCAGATATCTGCTAATAGAGGTATGTTCACATAGACAGGGACCCATACGTTCTGAGACCACTTGAGTTGGTGTATGGGCAGGCATTATTTGGCCAAATTTGTGCAAAGCGTCTCATTCATTTTTTTTTTTCTAATATTCAAATAGCCATATTGCTATTCATGTTTCATATTTCACATTGACTTGCTTTGGCACGATAGAGTGCAACCTTTTTTTCTTTTTTTGTATATTGTCTATGGAGGTAGCTGCTCCTGGTTTGCACCTAGTTCACACTGGTTTGGATGTGCCAGTCAGTTTACTTTTACTTCTATGTTAGCTTACTGACCGAGCACTCCGCCCATCACCATGTGGTGATTTTAATTATAGCAGGTTCCTGCTCACCCAGAAAAGGCAAGCTTTACTGACAGAGGTGTCCACATTCACCCAGGAATTCAGATATCAGCCTAATAGAGGTATGTTCACATAGACAGGGACCCATACGTTCTGAGACCACCTTGACGTTGGTGTATGGGCAGGCATTATTTGGCCAAATTTGTGCAAAGCGTCTCATTCATTTTTTTTTTTTTCTAATATTCAAAAACCATATTGCTATTCATGTTTCATATTTCACATTGACTTGCTTTGGCACGATAGAGTGCAACCTTTTTTTCTTTTTTGTATATTGTCTATGGAGGTAGCTGCTCCTGGTTTGCACCTAATTCACACTGGTTTGGATGTGCCAGTCAGTTTACTTTTACTTCTATGTTAGCTTACTGACCGAGCACTCCGCCCATCACCATGTGGTGATTTTAATTATAGCAGGTTCCTGCTCACCCAGAAAAGGCAAGCTTTACTGACAGAGGTGTCCACATTCACCCAGGAATTCAGATATCAGCCTAATAGAGGTATGTTCACATAGACAGGGACCCATACGTTCTGAGACCACCTTGACGTTGGTGTATGGGCAGGCATTATTTGGCCAAATTTTGTGCAAAGCGTCTCATTCATTTTTTTTTTTTTTCTAATATTCAAAAGCCATATTGCTATTCATGTTTCATATTTCACATTGACTTGCTTTGGCACGATAGAGTGCAACCTTTTTTTCTTTTTTTGTATATTGTCTATGGAGGTAGCTGCTCCTGGTTTGCACCTAATTCACACTGGTTTGGATGTGCCAGTCAGTTTACTTTTACTTCTATGTTAGCTTACTGACCGAGCACTCCGCCCATCACCATGTGGTGATTTTAATTATAGCAGGTTCCTGCTCACCCAGAAAAGGCAAGCTTTACTGACAGAGGTGTCCACATTCACCCAGGAATTCAGATATCAGCCTAATAGAGGTATGTTCACATAGACAGGGACCCATACGTTCTGAGACCACCTTGACGTTGGTGTATGGGCAGGCATTATTTGGCCAAATTTTGTGCAAAGCGTCTCATTCATTTTTTTTTTTCTAATATTCAAAAGCCATATTGCTATTCATGTTTCATATTTCACATTGACTTGCTTTGGCACGATAGAGTGCAACCTTTTTTTCTTTTTTTTGTATATTGTCTATGGAGGTAGCTGCTCCTGGTTTGCACCTAATTCACACTGGTTTGGATGTGCCAGTCAGTTTACTTTTACTTCTATGTTAGCTTACTGACCGAGCACTCCGCCCATCACCATGTGGTGATTTTAATTATAGCAGGTTCCTGCTCACCCAGAAAAGGCAAGCTTTACTGACAGAGGTGTCCACATTCACCCAGGAATTCAGATATCAGCCTAATAGAGTATGTTCACATAGACAGGACCATACGTTCTGAGGGCCACCTTTACGTTGGGGTAGGGGCAAGGCATTTTTCCCCCCAAATTTTGTGAAAAGCGTTCATTTTTTTTTTTTTTTTTTAATATTCAAAACCCAAAAATTGCAATTCATGTTTCATATTTCAAAATTGACTTGTTTTGGCACGATAGAGTGAACCCTTTTTTTCTTTTTTTGTATATTTTGTCAATGGGGGTAGCTGCCCCCGGGTTTTGCACCAAAAATTCACACGGGTTTTGGGAGTGCCAGTTTTTTTATTTTTACTTCTATTTTAGTTTCCCGGGACCGAGCACTCCCCCCACACCAGGTGGTGATTTTAATTATAGCAGGTTCCTGCTCACCCAAAAAAAGGCAAGCTTTAGGGACAGAGGTTCCACTTTTCCCCCCGGGAATTCAGATATAAAAGCCCAAATAGGGGTTATTTTAAAAATAGACAGGGACCCAAACTTCTGGGGACCACCTTGCGTTGGTGTATGGGCAGGCTTTTTTTGGGCCCAAAATTTTTGTGAAAAGGGTTTTTCATTTTTTTTTTTTTTTTTTTCAAATTATTAAAAAAGCCAATTGTATTAAAGGTTTATTTTTCAAAATTGACTTGCTTTGGAAAACGATAAAGAAAAACCCTTTTTTTTCTTTTTTTGTTTATTGCCCTATGGAGGTAGTGCAAGGTTTGCCCCAAATTCACATGGTTTGGATGTGCCAGTCAGTTTATTTTCGGGACGTGACAGTGACATTCCGTTCCGGTATCCGATATGACGAAAATAAAAAGGTACTGGAATTGGGGAATTTTTGATACAGCCCAAAATTTGGGGTACCCGATAATTTTCAGTATCGGAATGTCAATCTAATTTTTAAAAATTTTAATAAAATTTTAAAAATGGGATTTTTTTTTTTTTATGAAAAAAAGGGTAACACCCTCATAGGGTTTTGGGGCAGAGCTTTTTGCTTCCAAGAGCAGGCTCGGACGGCCCCTTTGGTTAAAAAGGGGGGGTCCTTGGTGGGACCCTGTGCAGTTTGGGTTCCAAACCCCACTGGGTTTGGGGTATTTGGCTAGTTCACTTGTTTTTACTCGTAGAGAAAAAAACAGGGATTTAAATTTGTAAATAACCAAAAATACCCAAATTTATTAATTTTTTTTTTTAAAATAGAACTAAACTTGGAAAATATTTTAGTAATACCCCTGTTTTTGGCCCCATCTGACCAAATTGTATTTGGGTTTTGCCAATTTAAAAATTTTGTGTTTTTGTTTAGTGGGGCCCCTTTAAAGGGAAAAAAATATATAAAAAAATTTTTAACTTTCTCTTTTTTCTTTAAACCCTTTTCCACAAATTTTTGCTATTTGTTTTAAATTTCCTTCCCCCTGGGCTGGTTTCTTTTCCCCCAATTTCAACTACGTTTAAAGAAC
Organism: Oophaga sylvatica; assembly: GCA_033576555.1. Classification (NCBI taxonomy): domain Eukaryota; kingdom Metazoa; phylum Chordata; class Amphibia; order Anura; family Dendrobatidae; genus Oophaga; species Oophaga sylvatica. Next base: position 10,905 of record JARQOD010014183.1, read on the forward strand.
CGGGCCCCCGGGCCAAAGGGACAAATTTTCTGTGTGGGAAAATTTGCCAAACTACCCTTTTGTTTTCCCCAAGGGGTGTAAAAAGTTAAAATTTGGTTTCTTTTGGGGGTGGACCGTTTTCAGCTTTAAAAACCCCTGATGTAAAAGTGACATCAAAAACTGGGCCCAGGTTTTTGGGTTTTTTTTACAGGGGTATTCACATTTTGGGTTTTTCAAAAAAGAAACAATTTGATAAGTGTGGCCCCGGGCCTTCTCTTT
>JARQOD010014184.1:0-11148 GCA_033576555.1 Oophaga sylvatica
CTCTCCCGGACGGTCACTGGTGGGCGAGACAAATTTTTTTCCCTTCGGGGAAAATGTAAATTGTTTTTCGGCTTCTGCCCGATCTCGGGAGTAAAGGCAGAGAGGGGGAATTGTTATCTCGCCCAAAAGGGGGAACCCTAAATCCGGGGCATTCCCCCTTCCCCCGGGGCCCCGGCTCTACAGTCTGTAGATCGATTTTTTATCCCCCGGGTTTGGTATTGATGACCAGTCGGGTCTTCTTGTGAGACAAAATTACGTAAATACAGCGGGAGATGGGCCCGGCGGAGGGGAATTTTTGTTTTTGATTTTCCGTAGAGGGGCCCAGTACTCTGGAATGACCCAGCCAGGAGCCAGTTTTGTCATGGGCTTTCTGACAAAAAATTAAAGGACGTTTTGGTCAGTTGCTCCTCCATCACTGGGGGTGCTATGGCCCTAGCTATCCGTACGATAAGGCCCCCCCCGGGAGAGGTGCAGGTAATCCCCCCCTGTTTGTTACCCACCTACTACTAAAGTCCCTTTTTTGGGGTTCCCCTTGTCTTTCGGAGGGGCCTTTCGTTGGGAGGGCATCATTTCGTAGGGGGGTTTGGGCGGTACGCCGCGGATAGAAGGTGTTTTTCGGGGGGAAAAAGAGGACTTTTGTTGGGGATGCCCACCCCGTCCCTTTTTGGCAAAAAGTCGCCGGAAAAAATTTTAACCCGGTGGGTGGTGGACGACAACCGGAGTTGTTTTTTCGTCCGCTAGTTTTCTCATTTCCTTGTACCAGGGGAGGTGGGGGTTGGTACGGAGTGGAGAGATTTTCTTTTTTTTGATAGTGGGTCCGGGGCTAATCTGGTTGACGCTCAGTTTGTCGGGCTAAAGGGTATGCATCTGAGTGTATTGGTCAAACCGTCCCTATTTTTTCTCCTTGACGCCGGCCTCTGGGCCCAAAGGGCTTTGTTTTGAGGTTCATAAATTGACCTTCGGGTAGGGGGAATACATAGGGAACTATTTTTGTTTTTTGTTGGAGGGTTACCTACTCCTATTGTGTTTTGGGCTTCCCTTGGTTGGTTTTAAAAATAAACCCCGGATTAATTGGCAGTCGAGAGATAAGCCAAAGGGGTAGTTTTGCAAAAAAAACTGCATGAACACTCATCGTGCGGTCGGGCCTAGTACTTTGCCTCCTTTTTTGGAGGGCTTTGGGGATGTATTCTTGGGAGGGGGGTCAGGAGTTGCCTCCCCATCGGTGTATACTGCTTATTAATTCTTCCTGATGCTAGTTACCTAAAACTAGGTTTTAACCTTTCTGGGCCTGAGAGGGAGGCTATGAAAGATTTATTTCGGAAAGTCTGGCCAAAAAGGGCATATTCCTTCACTTCCCCCATGCCCGCGGGGTTTTCTTTGTGAAGAAAAAAGATGGGGCCTCGCCCTTGCTTTGGGTTTCGCGAACTTTAAAACGGATTTCTGTTTGAGTCCCTATATCCCCCTTTTTTCCCGATTTTCAATCAAATTTTTGGGCCAAAAGGTTTTTTCTAAAAATTTGGATCTCAGGGGGGGTTTTAATCGATTAGGAAAAAAAGGGGGAGATGGAAAAACGGGGTTTAAAACCCGGGGGGACATTATGGGAACCTTGTCATGCCTTTTGGGCTGACTACTGCACCAGCAATTCCAACATTTTGTTAATGACATTTTTCGTTCTGGTGGGGCTGTTTGGGTCGTATATTTGGATGAATTTTAATTTATCCCAAATTTGTGTTCCCCAGGGCATGTGAGACGGGTGTTGCGATCTTGCGAGACAAAAAACTTACGCCAAACGGGAAAAAAGTGTGTATCGCCGTACAGGAATTTATTTTTTGGGGTTTCTTGGTGTCAGCCTCCGTTTCCGTTGGACCCTGAAAAGGTGAGAGCAGTGCTTGAATGGGATCAGCCAGAGGATCTTTGGTCTGCGCGTTTTCGGGGTTTGCTAACTATACCGGGAAATTTATTTTAATTTTTTTATCTTTTCAAACCTCTCATGACTTTACAAAAAAAGGGACGGGTTTTTCAATGGTCGGCAAAGCTTGCCAAGCTTTTTCCCTTTTAAAAAATGTTTTGCTTCGGCCCCGTTCTCATCCAACCAGTGCATCACAGCCGTTCGTTGTGGAGGTGGAGCGTCTGCGTAGGGGTGGGTGCATATTGTCCCGGGTGTCCCCTGGAAATGGCATCCGTCCCTTTTTTTTTCTAAAAAATTGTCGTCCCCCCAAAAGGAATTATGATATGGCATAGGGAACTTTTGGCCATTAAGTTGGCTTAAAGATGGCGTCACTTTTTAGGGGGCGTCCACCCGGGGTTCACCTCTTTACTGATCAAAAGAATTGCTGTATTTGGAATCTGCAAAGCGTCAAATTTCCAGACAAGCTCGATGGTCGTTTGTTTTTTACCAGGTTTTTTTTTTTGTTGTCACTTACCCCCTGGATCTAAAAATGTTAAGGGGGATCCCCTTGTCTCGCTTTTTTTTCCCAGGGGCCGGGAAAAAGGGATGACCCGTTCCTATCCTCAGGAGGGGGTGGTAGTGTCGGCTGTTTTTTCTGACTTGAGGAGGAGGGTTAGGGGCTCGGGGGATGCCCCTGCGGGACCCCGGGGGGAGGTTTGCCCCCAAATCAGTTAGACAAAAGGTTTTTGAGGCACCATAATTTCCCTTTAGCGGGACTCCAGGGAGTAAGGCACTTTAGATCTCCTTTCTCCCCGGGTTTTTGGTGGCCAAACTTAATAAAGATGTTTTAACTTTTGTGCGCCCTGGGGGGTTTGGCTCGCTCTAAGCCCCCCTCATACCGCCGTCTGGGACCTCTTCCCCCTTGAAACTTCCGGGCGTCCATGGACTCATTTGTCTATGGATTCATCAGGGACTTCCTCATCGTCAGGGAAACTGTCTACTGGTGGGTTTTTGACAGGTTCTAAGATGGGACATTTCATTGCTTTCCTGCCCTCCCTAATGAAAACTCTGGGCAGGTGTTCAGGGGAGATTGTGAGCTTTAAGGGGTTTCCTTTAGTGGTGTCAATAGGGGGGCTCAGTTTGTATCCAAGTTTGGAGGGCATTTTTTTTACGTCGGGGGGTGCAATTTTCATTTTCCCCGGCTTTTCATCCGCAGACCAATGGTCAGAAGGCGTTGAATCAAATAGAGACTTATCTTCGGTGTTTTGTCTAGGAACCAGGGGACTGGTCTTCTTTTTCCCTGGGGCAGATTTTCGCTTTAACAACAGGGGGAGCGAGTCCCACTGGAAAGCCCCTTTTTTTTTGGGGATATGGTTTTTTCATCCCAGTTTGTTTTCAAGGGGGGGGGGCCCTTCGGGGGTTCCTGGGGAGGGCTTTTTCCGTGTCCTTGCTTCAGTGGGAGAGGTGTATTAAATAATCTGAGTGCAGGGGAAAAACCGTTATAAACGTATGGCTGTTTGGAGGAGAGTTTTTGGTCCAGCTTAAGGAACTTCTGGTATGGTTGTCTACCGGAATAAAAAAAATTTAAAAGTTCCCCCTGGAAGGGGCCCCCAGATTCAGGGGCCGACGGGGATCATTTCCATAATTACCCTGTGGCTTTGTCGGACCTCCCTACTTTAAAAACCCACATGTGTTCACAAGTCATTTTTTCAGGTACGTGGCCCCAGTCTACATCACCTTACCTCCTCCTCCATGGTGGTCAATGGTAATTTGGGGAGTTTCAAGTGCAAAGATCATTGCTCAGTCTGAATCCCGGCCCCCTTCAGTATTTGGGTTCAGGGAAAGGGGGGTATGGTCCAGGGGAAAGGGAGGGGGTTTCCCTGCGTCTGACATTAACGCAGTCTTTTTGGTGCGGACCTTCCACAGAACCAAGGGCAAACCTGGGGCCCCGAGGGTCCGGAGGCCCCTCGTTAAAAAAGGGGGGGGTACTGTCATTGTGCTCCCACAAAATCGGCCGGTTTCACATTTGCTTCTCACACTGAGTTTTGTTTCTTTGTGTTTGGGGTTAGGGATTAATTCTGTCTGTGCTCGTTCTGGGGCTGGGTGCAGTTTTTTCCCCCCGGGGCAATTAATTATTTTTTGATTGGTTTCCTTTAAAACTCTGGTGGTCTGTTTTTGGGAGTTGCCCGTGAAAATTTTTCATAGACCACGATGGATTGTATCTGTAAGATTAAGTTAAGAGCTCCTTATTGTTTTAAGCTCACCCCTTTCTTAGAGTTTAATATCCCAGTCATTTATGTTTTTCTTGTTTGGTGGTAGCAAGTCTGTGTTTCTCCGTCTGTCTTTTATGTCTATTTGTATTTAGCAGAGATCAGCCTATCCCCTTTTGGGGGTAAAGGGAAACCCTTTTAGGGGGCTGTTACAGGGTTCAGGGACTGATAGGAGCGGGTAGGTGGAGACTTGGACTCTGAAACCCTTATCAGTACCTCCAAGGTGGGGATTAGTTAGGACCCCAGTTTGGGTCAGGTTGACCCCGTTTTCCTCTTTCCCGTGCAGTGTATCAAGTCCTCAAAATTAACCTGGTTCAACGGATTCGTGTAGGTAAATCTATTCTATTTTTACATGGGGTTTTTGCAAATTATTTTTGTATAGAGTGTTGTTTCTTTTAAAAATAGTTTACGACATCGTAACTTTCTAGACGGTAAAATCATGTAAATTTTTTTTGGAAACATTTTATATGCATCGGGCCCCTAAGGGGGCCCCAATGTTTAAAACAAGCTCTAATCAACCCCTTCTGACGGAGGTTTTTTCAGTTTTACTTTTCATTTTTTGCCCCCCTTTTTCCCCCAGACCATAACTTTTTTATTTTTCATCAATACGGCCATTGAGGCTTTTTTTTTGGGGGAAAAGTTGTACTTTTTGGCAAACATCATTGATTTTTAAATATCGTGTACGGAAAAAAAGGAAAAAATCCCGGTGGGGGAATTGCAAAAAAGTGCAATCCCCCAGTTCTTTTTGTTTTCTTTTTTTCTAGGTTCACTAATGCTTTAAAACTAACAAACCTTTTTGATTTCCCGGTCATACTAGTTCGTGAAACCAAAAATGTCAGGGGTTTTTTTTTTATCTAGGGGGAAACCCCCGTTGTATGCCAACCCATGGGAACCGCAGTCAGTGAAGGGAATGTTAAATGCCACTGCCAGGTTTGCAGCGGATTTTTTTGGGGGAAAACCCGGGGGTGGATCAGCTATTCAAAACAGGACACATGCCGTAAAGATGGGGGTTCACCCCGGGCCAATTCAAAGGGAGGGGCCCGACATGAGTGAAATGATTTTTTTTTTTTTTTCCTTTTCTATTTTTAAAATTTTTCTGTTGTGGGAAATTTTTTTACGTTACAGTTAATTTGTCAGGACATTTAGCATAGCTAAAAAAAAAATGGCAGAACATTTAATTAAAATTTTAGAAGTTGTAACACACTTGTTGGCAAACATGGAACGATTTATATTGAGTTTCCCCAGGAAAGCGGTGAAAGTATCTCATTGCATGGAGTGCAGAAAAAAGGAAAAAAAAAAATCCATGGGATAAATAAGTGTGGATAGAAGCTGTGCTAATTAAAATTTGAGAAACGCAGCACCCTATACTGGCAGCCCTCTTTCTTGCCAATATTTTTGGGAAAAAAACATCCCACAAAAAAAAATAGAAATTTGGTTTTTCGGGATTGAATATGGATAAAAAATAAAACTGAAACTAGTGCAATTTTATTACCTAGCAGTAGCCACTAGCCTTTATGGTTATTAGGAGAATTTTTTTTGGGAATTTTTTTTTTTTATGATTCTTAACTTTTAAGCGGTATTCTTATCTCTAATGTGTGGCTTTTCACAAGATATTCCAATTTTATAGTAATTGTTTTGTTCCCCTTTTGGGGTTCCCTATTCCCCCCCCTTCCCATTGTTAGTGAACAGCTTTTCATTGATTTTTCGAAATTTAAAAAAAAAAAAACATTGTGATTCAGTGGAAACATCTACCATTGGCACTCATCGTTGCAACCTGAGGGAAAAAGGAGACCTGATAATTTTTTAGATTTTTTGAGTTGATTGTCACAGACAATATTTTTTTTTATTTTACAATTGGAAAGAATTTGGGCTGTCAATTGAGTTCACACAGCGTTTCCAGGTTCTTTGGCAGTCAAATTTTGGGGTTTTGACCGTGACATAATTTGAGTGACTGTGCCAGATCCCGTCAAATTATTGATTTTTCGAGATGTGTGTTTGTTTGTATGAAAGTTTGTTTTCCAAAAGTTTATGTATTGCCGATCGTATAATTGTGTTTCCCCCAAGCTCCATTTAGGTGTTGATTCTAATTTTAAATTTGTTCCCCTTTTTTCAAAATATGGGTTCCCCTATTTTTTTCAGGATGGGCTCATATTTTTTTTTTATGCCTAAATTTCTCTATGGATGATTCTAAAGTTTCAGGTTTGAGTTTCAGTTCAAAAATAAACTTATGTGTTTTTTTTTTTTTTTAACAAATTGTGTGCAATGGAATTTAAGGTTCAGACAAGACTACAAAGGGGAACAAGTTAAAAAAATGAAACCCATTTCTTAACCCCTTTGTGACAAGCCAATTTTCAGCTTAATGACCGGACAAATTTTAAATTCGACCAATTTTAATTTAAGGTTATAACTCTGGAAGCTTTATGGATGCCCCTGATTCTGAGAAGTTATTTATGCAATTGTACTTCGATATTTGGTAAAATGTCTTTGTATAAATTGCGTTTATTTTTGAAAAAAAGAGAAATATGGCAAAAAATTTTAAAATTTTGCAATTTTCAAACTTTTAATTTTTATCCTTTAAATCAGAGGATATGTCACAAAAATACTTAATAAATAACATTTTCCACATGTCTACTTTAAAATCAGCACAATTTTAAAGACAAATTTTTTGTTAGGAAGTTATAAGGGTTAAAAGTTGACCAGCGATTTCTATTTTTACAACAAAATTTACAAAACCATTTTTTTTATGGAACCACATCACATTTAAAGTCACCTTTTTAGGGGGTACAGTCAGAAATTTCACAAAAGTGACACCATTCTAAAAACTGCACCTTCAAGGTATTCAAAAACCAATTCAAGAAGTTTATTAACCCATTATGTGCTTCACAGGCACTGAAGCAATATGGAAGGAAAAAATTAACATTTTAACTTTTTTTTACAAACATTTTACTTCAGAACTTTAATTTTTTTTATTTTCACAAGTGTTAAAAGAGAAAATGAACCATAAATTTGTTGTGCAATTTCTTTTTTAATACGCCCATACCCCATATGTGGGGGTAAACCACTGTTTGGGCGCACAGCAGATCTTGGAAAGGGAAGGAGCGCCTTTTGACTTTTTTTTAAAGTAGAATTGGCTGGAATTGAGATAGGACACCATTTTGCGTTTGGAGAGCCCCTGATGTGCCAAAACAGTGTAAACCCCCCACTGTGACACATTTTGGAAACTAGACCCCTTAAGGGAACTTATCTAGATGTGTGGTGAAAAACCCTTTTAACCCAAGTGCTTCACAGAAGTTTTATAACTTAGAGCCCTGAAAAAAAAAAGTTATTTTTTTTCCACAAAAATGATCTTTTCGCTCCCAAATTTTTTATTTTCACAAGGGTAACAGGAGAAATTAGGAAAAAAATTGATATGCAATTTGTCCCGAGTACGCCGATCCCCATATGTGGGGTCCCCATTTTTTGGGGGGCGCATGGAGAGCTCGGAAGGGAAGGGGAGCGCTTTTTGGAAGCGCCTTTGATGAAGGTCTGTGGGTGTCTTTTCTATGCGAGCCCCTGATGTGCTTAAACAGTAAAAACCCCCCGCAAGTGACCCATTAGGGAAAATAGCACCCCCCCAGGAACTTATCTCATGTGTTGTGAGAATTTTGAACCCCAAGGGTTTTCCTAAATTTTTATAACGCAGAGCGTGAAAAAAAAAAATCATTTTTTTTTCCCAAAAAAAATGATTTTTGCCCTCAATTTATTTTCATAAGGGTAAAGGAGAAATTGGCCCTAAAAGTTGTTCAATTTATCTGCGAATGTGGACCCCATATGTGGGGAAATCTTTTTGGTCCCCGTTGGGGTTGAAGGGAAGTAGTGTTTTTTTTTGGAATGCAGCTTTGATGGAAATGGTCTGCTGGTGTATGTTGCTTTTGCAAAACCTTGAGTCCCCAAGCTAAAAACCCCCCCAAATGATGCTTATCTAGATGTGTGATAGTGGGTTGGGTTTTCCCAAAAAATGGTTGGAAAGCCCGATCCCCAAAAGTATCGGCTACCCTTCCAACCAAAACCAATCATCCCAAAAAAACCCCCCAACCAAAAAAAAACCCCCTTTTAAAAAAAAAAAAAAAAAAAATATAAAAAAAAAAAACCCCCCCAAAAAAAACAAAAAATCCCTCAAAAAATCCCCCCTTAACCCCCCAACCCTTTTTAAAACAAACACCCCCCCCCCCCCCAAAATTTTCCAAATTTTTTTTTTTTTTTTTCCCAAAAAACCAAAAAAATTTTTTAAAACCCCCCCTTTTTAAAAAATTTTTTTTAAAAAAACCCCCCCCCTCCCCCCCCCCTTTTTTCCCCCCCCAAAAAGCCCCCCCCCAAAAAAAATTTTTTTTTAAAAAACCAAAGCCCTTTCCACCCCCCAGGGGGGTTTTAAAAATTACAAAAATTTCGGTTTTATTTTGAATTTAAAATATAAAAATTTATAATAAAGGTCAAAAAAAATGAAATTTTTTTTTATTATTAAATTTTAAAAAGTTAAAAAAAAGCGGGGTGCCCCTTTTTTAAACCGCAAGAAAAGCCCCAAAAGGGGGGGGTAAAAATAAAAGGGGTTTTTTTCCCCCCCCCCCCTTTTTTTAAATTAAAAAGAAAAGAAAAAAAAAGTGCCCTTTTTTGGGATTTGCCCCCCCTGCCCGGGGGGCGAAATGGGAAAGGGGTTGCCCCCTTGCTTTGAAATGCCCAAACCCAAAAAGAATCAATGCCCACTTGTTTACATAGAGTTAACCATGTTTTTCATGTATTGATATCTGATTTTTCACAAACATTACATGAGATATGTGTGCAAAATTTCACACCGTAGGGTTAATTAAGGTAAATTTGTTGTAAAAAAACGGACTTTTTTGCTACGAATTTACCCCTTTAATTAACCCTACAGGTGTGAAATTTGCACAATACCACTCATGTAATGTTTAGTGAAAACAATAGATCAAACAACTTGAAATGACATGGTTAACTCTATGTAAACCTATGTTCATTTCATGTGGGTTCTGCATTTTCACAAACCCGGCAATTGAATTAGCGGCTATTATATATGTAGAAGTGTATGAACTATAAATTATATATAATGTGTCACAAATTCAATGACATGTATATATTATATTATATATATGAGTGTAAAATTGTTGAAAAAAAATGCGTGGGCCCCCGCCCCTTTTTTTCGCAACCAGACAGACAAAGCCAGCGAGTGGGGGCAGATAATAATAGCCAGAGAGGGACCTTATTTTTGGCCCCCCCCTGGCTACTAACATCTGCCCCCAGACACCCAGAAAAGACAAATCTATATTGATTCGCCCTTTCTGGCACTTTGCCCGTCTTTTCCCCATTGCCTGTAGGGGTGGCAAAATGGGTTAATAAGGGGTTAAACCCACCTTGCTATTGAAAGGTGCCCTAAGCCAGGTTAATAATTGAGAGCTGTCAATTAGACAACTATCAATTATTAATACTATTGTATGAAAGGAAAAAAACACACACATATTAATTAAAATCTTTTAATGAAATAAAGACACATGTTTTGACCATCTTTTATTTTACTGAAAAAAAAACATTTCCTGTAATAAAATAAAAAAAAAGCAAAATTATTCTTACCTATCCCATGCACAGTCAAGTCCCACGGTGTAATCCTTCAGAAAGGGCTCATCTCACTGGAGCCGAAAACGGATGATAATCAGACGAAAAAAAATCGGATTCAAATCTGACCAATGTTATTCAATAGGTATTTCTTTTTTGGCGATTTTTTCTCTCAGAAATTGGTGTGAGAAAAAAATCGCAGGCATGCTGCGATTTGAGGGCGATTTTGGGATGATAATCCCCAATGCAAGTCAATGGGTTTTGATTAAAAACGCACAGCACTCGCACCATGCAATTTGCTGTCCGATTTATATGCACCAGTCTCCTTTGAAAAGCAGCATTCATCCCTGCTACTGTAAAATCACACTGACAGCTCACAAAACACTAGTACTACCATAGAATACTTTATATATTGTAAGGTTTACTCACTCGGCTGCTTCAGAGGTAAAACAGGAGACACTTTTTTTATGCAAAAGTCCTTAGGTTTATTACTCTAAACCCCAAAGCAAATATAGTACAATTTTTCAGTAAAGCTTCTGAAGATCTCTACCCAAAACAGATACAGGAAAGGGTTCTCCATTCCTACACAGAGACCTCTCTGTAATGTCCCCGGGCCGGACACATGGAAGTCTGTCCACACTGGCAGACTCCCACACACTCTCTCAGGTGCCAAAACACAACTCAGTTACATAGCCGTAACCCGCCACAGGTGAGGTCAGGATCACATGGTTTGGTCACATGGTTATGACCTCACCACAGGTCCTTTTGATACACATAAACAATAGAGGCTTTATCTTGGTATTCAGACACATACCCTTGGGGGGGTTTGTAGGTGACGGGGCCCGCCCCGCTCTCCAAGTCACCTGGAAGCCTCCCAAGTATAGCAAAACTCTAGCAGTAGATCTGCTGAACAAAACATGCTCAGGCTTCCATCACAGGGCCACCCCCCTCGCGATACATAACGTCCATCCTCACCCTGCCTCCATGTCATATCCCGAAGGCCATACACGTGCCCCCTAGCTGCATCAGGGGTCATTACACCACATACCTCCCCCCTCTGTTCAAACTTGTGGGGTTGAACACTTTTTACCGACCAGAGACCCTCTCGGTCATCTCTGCCGTCACCCCCCTTTCTAAGTCGGGACCTGCTACTAAACTCTTTGGTAGGCGTCTGTCCTCCGACTCTGTCATATGTTGCTGACTCCCCCCTGTCGACCACCCCAATCCCCAGCGGTCGTTCGGCGTCGCAAATTCCTTGCACCCCTACGTCCTGTTTGGTCTGCGTCCTTTTTATTTCGTCCCCTACAGGTTCTCCTGCTTAGGTCATCATCACTGAGCTAACTGGGCATTATACTTCTACCTCTTCCATCAGGCGACCTATTTCCTGTA
>JARQOD010014185.1:0-11143 GCA_033576555.1 Oophaga sylvatica
CGATCCAATATTTTTAGATATCGAGCAGTATCGCTCAACACTATCCATCGTCTAAATTGGGACATAAGTACATTGGACCCTATAAGATCAGTAAAATTATAAGTGCTGTTGCTTGTCGTCTTCAACTGCCCAGAACTATGAGAATCCATCCTGTCTTTCATGTATCCCTACTAAAGGCTGCAACACCCAATACGTTTCCTGGACGCTCTTCTCCTTGCCCTGACCCAGTGCTGGTCGATGGTCAGGAAGAATTTATGGTGGAAAAGATTCTAGATTCCAGGTTGTACAGAAATCAGTTACAATATTTGATTAAATGGCAGGGCTACCCAGTGGAGGACAACTCATGGGAACCAGTCAATAACGTTAATGCTCCTCGCCTGCTCCGCCAGTTTCATCAGAGGTACCCAGACAAGCCTGGTCTGAGGTCATCCGGAGGTTGTCCCTAAGGGGGGAGTAATGTAAGGTTCTTTGTCTCTTTTGACATGTTCTTTGAAACTCAGTTTTTTCCGTCAGCCATTTTGCTTTCTGTCTTGCTGCAGCTATCTTGCCCTCAGTCAATATGGAGTTTCCAGCTTTCATGTTCCCGCCCTGATTCTCTCCATCTTGCTTCTTAAGCAGCCTCAGCTGAGCAATCAGTGCTTCAGAATCAAGCCTCAGTCAGCCTGTGACCTGACTCCTGGAAACCTTGGACTTTGTAATCCAGCTATTTCCTACTGAGGAACCTTGGAACACTTGTGGACTCTGGAGACCTGCTGTTTGGTGAATCCATGTTTGCAAGGGAATCACGGTAACAGAGAAGAGATCCTGAACCTGTTGTGGAGAGTTATTGCTGAGCTTAAGTTACTCTGGCCTGCTGTGTCTCCTGCCTCTGTACCTGCAAACTGTGTGACCCTTTTTTGCTTACTTGTATGAAGTAATACAAGTCCTTCCATATCAAACCTGAGTCTCATGTGTTTTCCTCGCACCCAAGCACAAGACGCTATATGAACTGTACACCATACATTACAGCTGCATTGAATAGGCCCTTATGCTGCCGCAGCTGCTGCTGCAAAAAAGACATACTCACCTCTCGTCGCTGGGGGCCAGGTGCCGGCGTCCTGAGCAGGCGGGGACACCGGCGCGCTATGGGGGACAGGTGCCGGTGTCACCACTCGCTCAGGGCCCCGGCACCTGCGATATTTACCTGTCACCCGGTCCACCACTGAGCGCCGCTGTCTTCCGGGTCCTCCAGCAGTGAATGATCAGGCAGAGGGTGCGGCACGCAGTAACCACATCATCGCGCCCTCTGTCTGAACATCGCAGCAAGAGGACCCGAGGACACAGCGGCGAGCAGTGGTGGAACGGGACAGGTAAATATCGCTTATACTCACCCTTCCGCCGGCGCGTCTCTGCCCTGCTCTTCTCCCGCGGTCTCCGGCGCCAGTGTTCAGCGGTCACGTGGTACCGCTCATTAAAGTCATGAATATGTGTATATTCATGACTTTAATGAGCGGTACCACCTGACCGCTGAACACTGGCGCCGGAGACCGCGGGAGAAGAGCAGGGGCTGCAGAGACCGCGCCGGCGGAGGGTTGAGTATATAGAACAGCTGCGCTCCGCCTCCCCCCTGTATATGACTCGAGTATAAGCCGAGAGGGGGACTTTCAGCCCTAAAAAATGGGCTGAAAATCTCGGCTTATACTCGAGTATATACAGTACGGTACTCAAAAAAACAAACTTTCACTATCACTAGTGAGCACCATATTTGCCCCATATGGTTGGGTTCTAAGACTAGACTAATGCAATGATGCATTAGCCAACAATGTTTAAAATGGTTGGGGAAAAAATAACAAACATTGGTATAAATTATAAGATATAAAGAAACAAAAATGTTCACCTAGCCCATATCCCACCAGCTAAGTACCATCTGCTGTTTGTAGGCATTCAGATGAGTGCAAATATACTTTACACAAGATGGTGTAAAAATAAATATAAAAAATTAATACATTTTTGGTTAAATAATACGAAATAATGGAAAGAACTAACGTTGAGTATGGCTACTCAAGAGCATATTGGTGCCATATGTTTCTTACATGCATCTAGATTAGTGCACATTTCTTTTGCACAACATGACTGTAAAGTAAATATAAAAAAATTACAAACTGCTTTTTAAATCATAATTAGTGTTGAGCGATACTGCTCGATATCTAAAAATATCGTATCGGAATGGTATCGCCGATATCACTAAATATCGTCGATATCCGATTCCGATACCGGAAGTCCCATGTAAGTCTATGGGAACAAAATATCGCAACAAAAAAAACCCTTTCTTTTGTTGTAAACACAAAATATACACACATAGAATACATATATATATATATATATACATGTCATTGTGACATATATATATACATATATTTATAGTTTATACACTTCTACATAGTAAAATAGACTCTGATTCAATTGCCGGGTAAAGCCGTGACATACCCCATAGAAGTCGACGGGCTCGGTGCCGAGTACCCCCAAAACCTCTGGCTCTGTGCGACTCAACTTGGGCGTCACGAACAGGATTCTGTAGCTCGCTATAAGCGAGTCCTGTGTGCCTGAATTGAACTGGTTTTGTGCTTGAGAATTGCTAAAATCATCAGAGAATGTATTTGCCATTTTTCCGCTATATCTGCGTCACGACGAGGCACTGGTGAAGAAGAAGGGGGTGCTCTTCGTGGGTGTACACTCACTCAGTGGCGCGAAAACGATGGCCGACCACTCTAAATGGTACTGCAATGTAAGATCGTGCCCCACAGCTCTTCAGTTCCGCCTGCTCATCCTCCTCAGTGTGCGGAAACTAACACGAAGGTCCCGCCTCCCTACAAAAGAGTGGCCCTCTCCAGATGCTAATGACACATGTGACTTGGCAGAGATGGCTAATGGACACGAGCAGAAGTGTGAAGGGATGGAGCAGTCAGAGCTCTCCCCCCACGGAAGCGACCCGATCGCCACGGAACCACCGTTGGGCACCCGGCCTGGAAACCCTCCTACGCTGCAAGAAGCGGAGGATACCCTAAGAGGCCTGGCCCGGCACCGGGAGGAGGTCGCCAGGATGGAAGCCAGCTGGCGTGCCCTAAAACTAAACTTGGAGCGGCGCCAATCCCTCTTACCTGAAGTGTCTTTACCGGAAGGTGAGGCACCCGTTCTAGTAGAGGAGTCCGTGCGGGCATCCCAGCCCTTGCAATGTGATCCGGTTGACGTTGTCGCAGTGGAGGCACCTGTTCCTGCAAAAAACTCTGCACCGGCAGCACCCCAGATCCCGCTGTCTGCCCCCGTCGCTGAGACAGAAGAAGCGACACCCGTCCTCATGGAGGAGGCCGCGCAGGCACCAGAGGTCTACCTGTCTGTACCGGAGCCCCGACTGTCATCTGTTCCAGAGCCGGCTGCTTCCTCCGCAGGTGAGCGCCGCCAGGACTGTCGGGCGCCAGGAGAGCTGCCGCAAACCGGACATCGTAAGCTGCAGTTTGATGGTGGAGACATGGAGATGCTGGTGGAGGAGAATTACAACCGGCGTCAGGAGGAAGAGTGGAGACGTTGGGAGCGGGAAGCAGAGCGACAAAGGGAGCAGCGAGAATCCCAAAAGCTTCGGCAACGTAACCTGGAGAAGGACCGGGCAGATAAGGACCGGATGAGAAAAGATAAAGGAACCCTGTGGGAGCCGAGGCGTAAGGGTGCAGTACGGAGCTTTAAATTGAAAGGTGGTTGGGGCTTCATCCAGGAGCCTGGACTTTATTTAGAAGTGTTTGTGACCCGGCGGGACGTGGAGACTCACCTCCCAGAAGGACACCCGGGGAGGGACCTGTTGCCAGGAGACTTGGTGACTTACACCCGACACTGGGGTTACAATGGATGGTACGCCCTAAATGTTACCAGGTGCGACCCCTACTCCCCAGAGTGTCAGGAACCTGTGAGACCCTCGGAGCCTTCAGCCTCCCACATCCAGGCCTCTGCACAAGTGCCCACCCCACGCCGTAAATCTCCCCAGCCTCCCTCAGTGGTCTCCTCAGCAGCCCCAGCTATGGACATGATAACTATAGCTGGCCCGTACCCGGCGCCTGTTAGGCCCCCTGGGGTTCGTTCAGTCCGGGACACAGGGCTCCAGACCCGGAGGGAGATGAAAGAGGTGGCCACACAGACACAGATAGCGGGTCACGACTTGACTGTACAGGCCACACGACGTCATCAGGTCCTGGTGGTCCTTGGTGTCTCGGATGTTTGGCAAGCATCAGAAGAGTACCAGGTGGTACCTGGAACACCCCTGCCAAAGAATTATAAATAACCCGGACAGGGTCCCTGTATGTAAATAGTTAAATTGTTGATGTACCCGGACGGGTGAATGTTCATAAAAAATTTTTTTAATTTAATAAAAAACACAACACAGTTTTCATTACTTTTATTACAGTCTCTTCCTGCGACGCCATCGATCTCCTGTAAAAAAATGAAAAAAAAAAACAGCAGTATACCACCTGTCCGACGCAGTCCATAGTAACGAGTGTCCCACGACGATCCAGCTCTGCTACATCAGAATGACAGGCAGAGCCTGTCATCCCGGCGAAGCACTGCTGATTACCTGCTTCCCCGGCGGTGACGTCATCGGACTGGTTTACGGCCGGGATTACCCTGCAGTCACTGCAGTTATCGCGAAAAAACTGCATGTGACCGCCAGGGAGAAGATAATGGCGGCCATCAAGCAGTCCAGGACGTGACCGCCGGAGATCTTCTGCCAGGTAAGTGCCGCTGACTCCTGACAGACCCGACCGACGGACACTCACAGTGACAGTGACAAATCCGATTCCGGTATCCGATATGACGAAAATATCGGTACTCGGAATCGAAAGCCCGATACAGCTAATATCGGCCGATACCTGATATTTGCATTATCGTATCGCTCAACACTAATCATAATATATAACTAAAATAAAAAATGACAGCTGGTGGTATGTGGGTGGTGGGGTTGGCGGGGTCCCAGCATCTCTGTGTGGTTGGCTTGGATGACCACCATGACCATCACCCTGTTGGGGAGGATTTTATGGGCCCTGAGCTAACATCTGCCCACGGTCAGGTTGGTGTGTGGGCTAGTGTTGAGCATTCCGATACTGCAAATATCGGGTATAATTCCGATATTTGCTGTATCGGAATTCCAATTCTGAGTTCTGATATTTTTGTCATATCGGATACCGGAATCTGAGTTTTCCAACCAAGTCTATGGGAGTTCCTGTGTCACAGAACGAAGTACGTGACACAGGAACTCCCCGAAACTGTCACTGTCAGTGTCGGTCGGGTCTCTCAGGTGTCAGGACTCAGCAGAGTCCGCACTTAACTGGCAGAAGATCCCCTTCCCCGGCGGTCACGTCCTCCTGGATGGCTGCCATTACCCTGTCCCTGGCGGTCACGTGCAGAATCTCGCGATAACTGCAGTGACTGCCGGGTACTGGGTAATCTCGGCCAGCTGTACTCTCGCGACAGCTGGCCGTAAACCAGTCTGTTATGATTTGGTAGCTGAGGAGAGCAGGCAAAAACGGCAATACACCAGAGAGGTTGGAATCTACTGGATTGCAGTACCCTGACTAACCACCACAACTAAAAGCAGCCGTGGAGCGTTCCTACGTTGGTCCTAGACGCCTCGTCACAGCCTGAGAGGTTAACTACACCTAAAGATAGAAAGAGGAAAGCTATCTGCCCCGGAGCAGATCCCAAAGAACATAGGAAGCCCCCAGACATGTAATGGCGGTTAGACAAGAGGAAATACAGACACAGACAGAAAATAGTATGAGCAAACGCTGGGGCCCAATCTGCCTAGACAGAAAAGGATAGGAAGGATACTTAATGCAATCCAAAAAAAAACCTTAAAAAAATCCAAATCTACTAATTGCAAAAACACCTGAGATCACACGACCTCTACCACCTAAATTAGTTCTCTGGTGTAACAAAACTAAGCCGCAGCCACTGAAAAAACTGGAAAAGGCAAATGAACAAATAACAGTGGCTCCAGAGAACTGAGAGGAGCCCAAGCCCCCCGGGGGGAGGGGAAACCTGGCTAACCTCACAGAAATGCAGAGAAATATGCAAATGGTAAGCACAAAAACAAAAAACAGAAAATATCTTATCTGAGAGCAGGAGAAGAGGCAAGATTCAGCAGGCTTCCAAGTGAACCAGGAAACAACGTTGAGACAAGAACAATTGATCACCGGCAACCATGATGGGAGGGAACCTCCCTTATATCCAGCCAGCCTGTGATTCCTGATTGCCAATCCTCATTGAATGGTTCAGTACTGTTTGTAACCACCAGAGGGAGCTTCTGCTCAGAATTCATTTCTAACACATTCACAACACCAGTCCGGATTACGTCACTGCCGGGGACGCAGCTCAGGTAAGCAGCTCTGCTGTATGTGGATGTCAGACTGAGCCTGTCATCCAGATGTAGCAGAGCTGGACTCGTCGTGGGACACTCGTGATTTTGGACTGCGTCGGACAGGGAGTATTTGTGTTGGTTTATTATTTTTTTTTTTAAAAGGAGATCGATGGTGTCGCAGGAATGAGAGTGAATGAAAACTGTGTGGTATTTTATTTCATTAAAATACTTTTTTCTTGCTTTGTTTTTTTTTTTAAATTTACAAACTATGATTAATAATGGATCGGTGTCTTATTGACGCCTCTCCATTATTAACCGGGCTTATTGTCACCGATCAATCAAAGGTGACATTAACCCCTTATTACCCCGCTTGCCACCGCTACAGGGCAAGTGGGAAGAGCCGGGTAAAGTGCCACAATTGGCGCATCTTTGGATGCGCCATTTGTGGGGCTGCTGCAGCCAGGTATTTTTAGGCTGTTGAGGGCCAAAATCCATGGGCCTTGACAGTCTTTTAATACCAGGCCGCAGCAGTCTGCATTTTACTTGGCTGGTTAACAAAAATAGGTGGATCCCCACGCCATTTTTTTTTCGAGGGGATCCCCTATTTTTGTTAACCAGCCAAGCTAAGCAGACTGCTGTGGCGTGGTATTATCAGGCTTGCAAGGTCCATGGATAGTCGATCCTTACCAGCCTGAAAAACCAGGCCTCAGCAGTCTGCTTCATCTGGCTGGTTAACAAAAATAGGGGGGACCCCACGCCATTTTTTTTCGAGGGGATCTCCTATTTTTGTTAACCAGCCAAGATAAGCAGACTGCTGTGGCCTGCTATTATCAGGCTTGCAAGGTCCATGGATATTGGCTCCTTAACAGCCTGAAAAACCAGGCTTCAGTAGTCTGCTTTATCAGGCTGGTTAACAAAAATAGGGGGGACCCCACGCCATTTTTTTTTAGAGGGGATCCCCTATTTTTGTTAATCAGTTCACTTTAGGTCAGCCGGGATTCCCTCTGACGTCACTGATGCAGTGCGGTGTCCCTGGCTGACCTGAAGTGAAAGTGGGGAGCAATCAATTATGCTAACCACTTCCTCTCCTGTCAGCCAGGAGAGGAGCTCATTCATTCGGGGGTTTCCTGTGAGACTGTCAGCATTAGCTGCAGTCTCTGCAGTAAACATTAGCCCTTTCATAAGGATTACATCGGTGGACCTGACTGAACATCGGATAGGTAAGAATAATGTTGCTTTATTATTTTATTTTTATTACAGGTGAACAAGGGCTTCGCAAGGAATGGCAGTAAAATAAAATATTGTCAAAAACTGTGTGTTTATTTAATTAAAATGATTTTTAATTAAAGTGTACTGTATGTGTTTTATTTTTATTTCATACAATAGGATTAATAATTGATAGTTGTCTAATTGACAGCTCTCAATTATTAACCTGGCTTAAACTCACCTTTCAATAGCAAGGTGGCTTTAACCCCTTATTAACCCATTCGCCACTGCTACAGGGCAATGGGAATAGACGGGCAAAGTGCCAGAAAGGGCGAATCTAATTATAGATTTGCCTTTTCTGGGGTGTCTGGGGGCAGATGTTAGTAGCCGGGGGGGCAAAAATAATGGTCCCTCTCTGGGCTATTATTATCTGCCCCCACTCGCTGGCTTTGTCTGTCTGGTTGAGAAAATAGGGCGGGAGCCCACGCATTTTTTTTCAACAATTTTACACCTCATATATATTTATACATGTCATTGAATTTGTGACACATATATATATATATATTTATAGTACATACACTTCTACATAGTATAATAGCCGCTAATTCAATTGCCGGCTTTTGTGAAAATACAGAAGCCGACATGAAATGACACATGGTTTACATAGAGTTAACCATGTCATTTCATGTTGCTTGATATATTGTTTTCACTAACAATTACATGAGTGTATGTGTGCAAAATTTGACGCATGTAGGGGTTAATTAAAGGTGTAAATTCGTAGCAAAAAAGTCCGTTTTTTTTACAACGAATTTACACCTTTAATTAACCCCTACAGGTGTGAAATTTTGCACACATACACTCATGTAATTGTTTGTGAAAACCAGATATCAAACTACATGAAAAGACATGGTTAACTCTATGTAAACCATGTGTCATTTCATGTCGGGTGCTTCTGTATTTTCACAAAAGCCGGCATTACCCGGCAATTGAATCAGAGGCTATTTTACTATGTAGAAGTGTATGAACTATAAATATATGTATATATATATATGTCACAATGACATGTATATATATATATATGTATTCTATATGTGTATA
This sequence comes from Oophaga sylvatica, assembly GCA_033576555.1. Lineage (NCBI taxonomy): Eukaryota > Metazoa > Chordata > Amphibia > Anura > Dendrobatidae > Oophaga > Oophaga sylvatica. Next base: position 8,684 of record JARQOD010014185.1, read on the forward strand.
TTTAGTGTTTACAAGGAAAGAAAGGGTTTTTTTTAGTTCCGATATTTCTGTCCCATTGACTTGCATTGTGTTTCCGGTATCGGATCGGCGATACCCGATACTTTTTGAGTATCGGGCCGATCCAATCCTATCTGATATTTTAGGATATCGGGCAGTATCGCTCAACACTAGTGTGGGCACATTGCCATACAGATAAGGGAGATTATATTCCTGTGTAAGATGATACCCACGAGAATCATACCCCCCAATATTACCATGTTGAGCAGATCCAGGTTGGGACCAGCCTCCAACACTGGATTCGTACAAGTGGTCATATTGGGAAGTCGGATTAAAGCCAGCCATTTGACCCTGTTGTTGCCAAGGTTGGTTCGGTGGGGGAATGGGTTGAGGTGTAAGCACCCGTGCAGGAGGATCCTCAGATCTGTTGGGAAATGAAAGGGGATTAGAACATGTAGGAGAGGTGAGCCTAAACTGCATATGTGTTATGTGGTGTGATGTATGTGAGTCGCCCGTAGCCAGGGCCTGTGGGGTACTCGGCACTGAGCCCGTTCACTTCAATGGGGGATGTCACGGGTAGCACAGCTCGGTCCGTGGCCCTGGGGGCTCACCTCAAATGTGGGATAATTACAGGGGAATAAAGTATGTACAGTTTGTTCATGACGCCACCTGTGGTACCTGGTCAGGGTGACCAGCGCTGCAGGGTAGATCCTCTGAGGGGTTGTTACTGGGCAGCAAGGTGTTAAGTATTCCACAGGCAAGACTGATCCTTCAGGGTATATGGCGGTGTAGGGGTGCAGGAGCAATAAGGCAGACACACAAACAAAAGTCTCTTTCTGTACCTTTACTGATGGTATAGTTGCAGGCACGTCCTGGGAATCTGGCAGGGTGGAGGATGCATGTCCAGTAATCCCACTGAGTAGGTGTAGGGCCTCCGTACTCCTGTATGTGTGTGAGTTTCTGACCTGTATGAAACGAAGTCTAACTCTGTCTTCTCATATACGCCCGGCTGACTTTGTGGTGAAGCCTTCTTGTGGACAGAACAGTGTCTCTGTATGCAGCGTCCTGCTAGACCCCGTCTTCCTGACCTCGGTTACGTATCAGCACTGCTGGGCCTCTGTGACTTGAAGTCCCACAGGGTCTCCGGTTTCTCCTACTAGTCATGAAGATGCTAGCAAGCTCGGACCAGGTGTCCGGTGGTGCAGAGTAGAGGTAAGCGATCAATGCTGTTTCAACCTCTGTCACTCTCTTCTTTCTTCCACTCGCCTATCGTCCTACTCTCACCTTTAACATAAGCACACACTAGCAGTAGATGGCAGTTTCTCCTTCTCTTCACCGCTCTCAAAGCGTCGGCACGCTTGCTCACTAACAGTACCTCAGTTGACTCAGTTTTGACCAGGCTAAGTGGCAATCTTCCTCCACCATTACTGGACTCCACAAAATAAACTAAGTTCAAGCTGTAAACTTCAGTCTTACAAACACTGCAGTTCCCTTTCCTTCGCTTCCTTCTGAGGCTCTGTCCGAAGTAGCTATCAGGACCTTCCGTCAGACTGATCTACGCTCACTTCGAGAGCTACTTTCCACTTTCCTAGGGAACTATCAGTCTGTCACGTTCTAAGGTAACTTTCCTCTCTGCTCATCTGAGGTAATACCAGCAACTAGCCAACTCTCAGCTAGACTGCCTGGAATCTCACTGCCGTCTCTCTCCACAACCCTTATATATCTAGATACTCTACAAGGGCTCCCTCTGGTGGCTCCAGGGAAAAGTGAAGGTGTGAATGCATATCAGGTGTTTGTGTGGGTTTACATTCTGTGCATCCTCCAGGGTACATGTGGCACCAAGCGCAGCTGGGCTACACATCCCCCTAGTTATCATCAGCACTGCCGGGCTGAAAAAGAAATACATTTTTATATAACAATAACAATAACTCATCCCTTGCGGGAGGTAAGGATTTTTTGAACGTTGCAATATATACAAATACAAGTGGAAAATAGCAAATACTTTCAAGTGCAAAAATATACAAGATTCTTGTGGAGGACCCGTCCAAAACCTCCCACGGTGGTCCTGGGTGGGCTGCAGGACTTCCCTTCTGCAAACCTCACTCTAGGCCACACCACACGGGTTTTTCTTCAGAGGTAGAACGGTTTACGTAAAACCAAGATGGGGCACCAGGTGCCAACTATTTACATAAAAGTTTTTGGGCTGGCAAAGTCCTCAGCCACGCAGTCCACATTATAGACATTAGACAACCACATTACCCAACTGGGGTACAATATACATCATCATGTAAACATTTTTACAATAAAGTGCAACTTCTCTGGCAACTTTGTACAGTGCAGTAAACCCTGTCTGGGTCCTACTGGTCTTCTTCAGCAAACATGGCAGCATCTTCCATACCTGGGGCTTGAAGCACACTGTGGGTTCTGAACCTCATCACCATGAAGTAATGTCCTGCTACCGGT
>JARQOD010014186.1:0-11142 GCA_033576555.1 Oophaga sylvatica
TTTTGTTGCTATGATTGGGTTGTTTTATGGCGCTTTTCCTGGCGAAACCCGCAGAGAAAAATGTCGTTCACATACCCTTATTTCATTACTTTTTTGTTATTTTTCTTTCAGGGCAGATCCTCCCAAAAAAATGCCCTTCAAAAATGTTGAAAGGCTCTTCTATTAATTTTTACTGGAAACCACTTTGATGGTCTATGTTGAGTGTTTTGGGCATTTTTTTTTTTAAAGCACCAGGGAGAAATTTTGCAGGCTGCCCTTGGGTTCCCCTATAAAGTCGCTACTTCTGGGTTCTTGGGGACATTATTTTGATGTTTTACTGCAATACCCCATATATACACCCCTCAGTACTGAAACTGCAACCAAGAAAAAATGTTATGTATGTAAAAATGAAAAAAAAAAAATGTTAAAATATCCGATTTTTTCGTATCGGAAAAAGCACCACCTGCAAATACAGGCATTCAGTCTCGGCATGTTATCAGGTTTTAATGGTTGTCTGAGAGATGCTGTGCCACACTGAGTGCATTTGGCACAAAAAATCATGGAATCTACTGGGGCAGTAAACTTAGCAATTCTGAGCAATGATGTCCTTGATGTGTGTGAGGGGATACAAGTCGGGGGATTTGCTGCCATAAAAAACATTTGGGCAATGACGGCTGCTCACAGTTATTAGAAAATGTGGCCTGTGTCCTGTTAAATGACGGCACGAGACCAGGGCCCCCCATCAGGGCATTACTGCCCTGGCTGGCGTAGGGGGGCCCGAGGGAGAGGGGGCCCGCTTGGGGCCCCCGTTTTTTTGTTTGGGGCCGACGGCTGGCTTCTCCCCGGGCATTTAATGAACCTGGTCCGGACACAAGTTCAGTTAAACTATATTGCCGTATGGGAGCATGGAAAATAGAAAAAAAGCCGCCAGCCAATTAGAGGCTGACAGCTGATGTCGCGCGCTGACTCATTGTCATTCACTGGGGGTTTTCGCACTTGAAATGCCCGGAGGGAGCAATTTTTTATTGCAGCGGCCCGAGGCAGGCTAGAGACACGGGGGAAAGGGGGAAACACAGGGGGGGGGGTGGAGGGACAGGGCGCTGGATGGAGACCAGGGGCAGAATGGAGACACGGCAGAATGGGAGACACGGGGGCAGAATGGGAGCGGGGACAGGTGTAAAACTGGGCGAATGGGAAAATGTCAGGATGGAGGATGGGGCAGTATGGAGACGTGGGGGAGGAATATGGTGCAGAAAAGGGATACGGTGAGGATGGAGACAACGGGCAGGATGGAGACACGGGGGAGGATGAGGACTGATTGGGCAGGAATATGGGGCAGGATGAGGACAGAGGGGGAGGCGGGCCGGGGTTTTTGGCAAAGTGGGGCCCTAGGTAAAGTTTAAAAGGGGGCCCAAATCTAAATATTGCACATCACACGTAGCATTTCGATTGTATTTTATGCGCTGAGTTCAGGCCGCTAAAAGGTGTGATCGACATATGAAGCGTTTAAAACTTGTTTCCCGGCCTCTTTCCACCGTCGAAAGATGGGAACCGAACAACACTATTGATCAAAATTTTCCCCTCAGTATATGTTATCAGCGCATATCTGCGTTTACACCCCTAGTCCTCCATATAAAATAATGCGCCCCCTAGTCCTCCATATAGTATAATACACTCCTCGTCCTCCTTGTATAATACATCCCCTAGTCCTCATATGTATTTTCACCCTCAAGCCCCCCCATATATTAAAATACACTCAGTACTCCTATAATATAATCGCTACTCCCTATATTAAAATTTCCTGCGTCCTCCCTTTTAGTATTAAAAAAATCCTCATAGTGCTCCATGTAAAATAATAAATGCCCGTCTCCTGTAGTACAATTCACTTCCCTGTATAATCACCCCCTTTTTTTCATGTAGTATAATGTATTGTATTCCCCCCTGTCCTCGATACAGTATAAACAGCCCACATATAGTTAAGCGTCACCCACAGAGTATAATGCAGCCCCGCCATCAATTAATGTAACCCCTGAATATAATGCAGCCCCCTTTTTAGTATAATGCAGCCCCCTCACAGAAATAATGTAAAACCCCCCTGAATAAATGCAGCCCCCCCCATATAGTATAATGCAGCTCCTCCCTAGAATATATGGCAGCCCCTATATAGTTAATGTAGCCCCTCCTAGAATAAAATGTAGCCTCCCCAATGTATAATGCAGCCCCCAAAGAATATAAAGTAGCCCCCCTAGAAACGTGTAGCCTTTATATAGTTAATTAGCCCCCCCATAGAGTTGAGCGTCACCCCCCCCTGGGGGGAAAAATTTAATATAATACACCCCCCCATGAATTAGTATCCCCCAAAAAGAATAAAACAGCCCACCCCCCAAAGAATATAATGTAGCCCCCCATATTATATAACACAGCCTCCCCCATGAATATAATGTATAATGTACCCCCATGGTTAAACACGTAATAGTTATATCAAGCCAAAAGTTATAACCGCCCCAATAGTATTAACACAGCTCCAAATGGTATACAGCAATGCTCCCCCTTGGGATAAGCACAGCCCCACTGGGTTACAGATGGCCCACATGGGTATACCCCACAGGGCCTAGGAATACAGCAAGCCTGACTTTGGGTATACAGCACAGCCCCCCCCTTGGTTACACTCCCCCCAAAGGTTACAGCACAGTCCCCATGGTATAGCACGGCCCATGGTTTAAGACAGCCCCCATCTCCCCAGAGAAACCCCCCTGTCCGTACTATTACAATAAAAAAAAAGCAAAAAAAAAAAAAAATCCTCACCTCTCCTTGTGCCCGCGTTGCTGGCTGCTCCGACTCCCGCTCTGCCTGGTACATAGTACGCAATTACGTCATCGAGCACTCGCTTTGTGTCAGAGGCCAGAGCGGGGAATGATGGAAGAGGGAGCGTCAGCTGACGCTCTCTCCTCCATCATTGCTTTGATCTGTACTGGCGTCTATGACGCCGGTACAGTTTAATGCGGCAGCGGGGGAGTCAGCGCTGGGGGTCAGGCGGGCCTCCCTGCCTCACAGGGGCTGCATGATGTGCCGCTGCTGGGGCCCCTGGGTGAGCGGGGGGACCTAGGCAGCTGCCTGGTCTGCCTGCCCCTAGCGCCGGCCCTGGGGCAGGATGGAAACAGATGGTGCAGGGTCATCGGGCAGGATGGAGACAGATGGGGCAGAAATATGGGGGCAGGATGGAGACAGATGGGGCAGGATGGAGACTGATGGTGCAGATCATGGGGCAGGATCATGGGACAGATGGGGCAGTATGGAGACAGATGGGGCAGGATGGGACATCACATGGGGGAAGAATGGATACTCATGAGGACAGGATGGGAGAAGATATGGGCCAGGATAGAGAGAACATATGGCTGGAGCCAGGAATGAGACACATGGGAGCCAGGATGGGGAATATTATTACAATACAGGTGTCATGGTGGTGAACAGGGTTCCCTTCCCTGTCCTCGCAGGGTTAATTTTGTATGGCCTCCTTTTGGTTTGGGTTAGGGCTATATATACCCGCCCCTGTCTGGGGTTCTTTGTAGTTATACATTCGTTCTTGACTGTGTGTTCTGACCCCTGGTGTGCTTGCATACTTCTTTGTCCGTTTGCCTCTTGTGTATGACCCGGCCCGTTTTCTCGTTCTTTGCCTTGTGATTCTGATATTACTGTCTCATCCAGCTCTGACCTTTAGGCTTGTTTATTCTCACACCGCACCCATCTCCCCCGTTTGTACTGTACCGTTATCTTCGGCTTCCTCATCTTTGGCTACGCCTGACCACTTTAACGTCTCACCCTTTTGCATCTCTTTGACCTCCTGGCTTGACTTCGGCACGTTCTGACTACTCTCCGGTATCGCCGGTCACCGCCGCTGCTCGGCACGTGGCTCCACCTTCGGCCACTCCCCCCTGGTGGTCACGTGCTTCAGGTCCTGTGCTCAGGCCTGTGAGCTCACCGCAGCTCTCCTCTCACTCCCCCTGACCGCTTAGTTTTGGTGCGCAGACTCCTGCTGTAAGTCTGCAACGGCGATCGTGATATTGGGTTAATTAAGGGATGATATTACTGCAACGATGTATTTATTTTATTTTGTGAGGATACTGTTTTAAATGGGGGCGGCGGTCCTGTTACTGTGCAGAGCGACACTATGTCACCTTTTTTTCTTCATCTGGTGTAGTTTAGAAGTTGGGAAAAAATTAAGTAATGTGTTCTGCAAGTGGAGCTCTAGATAATTGTGTTATTTCCTGCAGAGACTAGCACTGCAAGGAAGAAGAGATGGCAGTCTGTGCTGGATGAAGATGAAAAGCAAAGATGAAGGACTTCACCTAGAGACGTCACTGGTGAGTCAGTGTGTTACCTGTACACTGACACTATACACTGTATTACTATACACAGTGGTCCTGTGTACAATTGTCACCAGTGATCACTGTATTACCTTTACACTGACAGTATATACAGAGCTCCTATGTATAATGTCATTGATCACTGTATACCCTGTACAATGTAAACAGCGCTCCTGTGTATAATGTCACCGGTAATCACTGTATTACCTGGACACAGATACTACATACTAAGTACAGATTTCTGTGTATAATGGCACTTATGGTGATATTAGTAGTGTTTTTTTTTATTAATGATCAGTATTGTAGTACTCAGTCACTATGTGGTGGTAATATGTTGTCCAGCCATGGTGTGGCGGTATTAGTTCCTTGTATGTGCTATTATTTGGGCACTGTGTTGTGGTAATATGTGGTCTGGTCATGGTGTGGTGGTATTTGCTACTTGTATGTGGTATTATAGGTCACTATGTGTTGGTAATAGTGTCTGGCCATCGTGCGGGGGGGTATTTGTTCATTGCATGTGGTATTATTGGTCATTTTAAAAATTGAAAAATAAATAAAAATATATCTAAATTGTATTGGATATTTTAACAAATGTTTAATAGGTTAGAGTAGAGTAGGGCCCGGCCAAAAGAGTCTACCTTGTCGTGGTGGCGACTTAAAAAATCTTTTGCCCAAAACAAAAGCTGCTGGCAATTATGTGTGATCTAGTGATGGGAACTGTAAGGCCGGAGTCACACTGGCGACAAAATCGGACGACTGCAATGCGATGAAATATCGCATTGCAGTCGGACCTATGTTAATCTATGGAGCAGCTCCCAGTATCCGATTTTTTGTGGTCCGTTTTTAAACGTCCGTGTTACAATCGCAGCATGCTGCGATTGTCACCGATTTGTCGGTCGACAATCGCCAATGCAAGTCTATGGGAGCGATGAAAAATCGGATTACAAACGGACCACACTGTGTGACTTGCGATTAAAAATCGGACCACTATCCAGGTGTCATGAAATTGCATCAGGAAAAAATGACAGGAAGGGCTGACATGCTAATTAGGCTACGAAAAATCAACCAAAACAGGAAACCGCCTCCACGGAGTCCAGAACCATGGCCACTCACATCAATGTGGAAATGTTGATTGTTCTGGTCCAGGAGAGGCAGAACTTTGGGACCAGCGCGATCCAAATTATTCTAACCGGGCATTGAAGGACGCCTCTTGGAGGAGAATCTGTTCCAGATGTTCCCTGATTTTGGCGACAGGTCTAGGGAGGACCAAGAACGCATTAGTAAGTAAACGACTTGAAAATGCTTAAAATAATGTTTGACTATTCAGTATGTACCAACAACAATGTGTTTTTTAATGTTCCTGTACCCTTATATGTGACCCCCAAATGTATGTAATAAATCAGTTCTTCCTCTTGAACCCCAATGCTATGTGACAAATGCAATCACATGTATATTAAGCTCCTGTAATTGTCCAAACAGCTGACTAAAAAACAAAAGAAAAATAATTCAAGTGTAAAAAGTGATAATAATTTACAAAATCCAAAGAATTAAATCAAGTATAGGTAATGTTTCTACCCTGCAATGGGTGTTTGTCAAACCTTAATTAACATAACTCAATAGGAACATAGAAGGCCACTGTGGGATATGTTATAAATTTAAAAAGTCCATGCCATATATAGGGAATCTGACAGGGCAGGGAACAAGTGAAGCTCCTGGTATGATGAATGTTCAGGTACCGTCTGTGTATTTGTGATATTTTTGTCATACTGCAATGGGGGCTAAATTAAATATTAGAAATTTGGCCTGACAAAATAAATGCGTAGTGAATTAGTTAATATGTGTCCCTTTTGTTAATTGCATTGATTAATTGTGTGTCCCAAAAAATCTCTTGATTTTGACAGATATGTAATACAGCTTTCTACGTTATGAAGCCTTCTAATATTAAATTGTAATGAGATATACTTTGTATTGGTTACTTTTTCAGTGTCAGATGTTACAAGACGTTGGCGCAGCTGTAGAGACAGCTACAGAAGAGAGAGACAGCTGAGGGGCGCAGTGGGGCAAGCAGGAACAAGAAAACGCAAATATCTGTATTACGATCGGCTCAATTTTCTTGCTCCAGCACTGGATTTGCGACCGTAAGTTAATGTCTGTACAAAATGTATATGATTTTGAATGAATAAATTATACTAATTTTTTATTCTTCTCTAGCACCGAATCAAACCTGACTGACAGAGAGCCAGCTTCGGACTCGGAGGCACTTATTGATCCTGTGGGGGATGTTGAGGAGGCTGGTCCATCTTCAGCACCAATTGCAGCATCACCACCACCACCACCAGCAGTGGAGTCTGATAGAATGGCTTCACAGTCGCAAGACCCTCCCTGAGCAGCAGCCCTGGTAGGCCCCTGGATGTGGTTCGCCTACAGCTGCTGTTGCACGCCGACCCAGGCGTAGAAGAGAAGGAGTTGGTTCTGTCACAAGGAGGCAGGTGGACAGAGGAGTGCTGGACTATTTGTCCAGTGTAGCTAATGATGATGGTGAGGAGGCCTATTGCTGCAGTCTGGCCCCTTACCTTCGGGCAATTCCAACCCAGCACAGACTGCTTATCAGAAATGCTCTGCATATTGTGTTGCATGCTGGAACACCACCTAATGATCCAACAAACCTGGTAAATTCTCTGCATACATGGGTGGCTGGTCCAGAAATGTATGTAGAGTGGTGCCTCAACATACAGCACAATCTGCAGCAGCCACTGATCCACCTCCTCATCATCATCCTCCTCCTCCACCTCCTCCTTGTGTCCAACAGAACCCAACTCCTCCTCCTCAGCCTACTGCTGCTTCTTTATACGGAGTTAACCAGCTCCAACCCATTGCACATAGTGGGCAGTCACATATGCCCACTCGACCATACCCAATGTTCAATGCTGGCCACAACATGGGTATGGTCGACATGGGAATTTTGGGGGCTATAATGTAAGTGGCCAGTCATATTATGACTACCCACAACAGTTCCCAAACTTCCCTTACCCAAACCCACCTCAAGAGCAACAAGAAGCATGCAGCAAACTGCTCAGTCAGCCACCACTCATGCTGACACAGTGGCTGGAGAGCAGTCTAGCCAGCCCTCCCAAGCTGCACTTCCACCTTCACCACCACACACTTACCAGCACTTATAGTTGTTTACCTATTTTTTTTTTGTTGTTGTTTCTATTAAGTTCTAAAATGTTAATTATTTTTGATAATTTTATTTTATGTTCAAAGATTGTTAAAAAACCTAAGGACATATTAGTCCATTACCAGAAATTCGAAGCCACTAATCAAAACATCAGAGATAAAAAATATTTCATGTGGCATGATTGTATGTCTTTATTTCAAAAGGTGATGCCCTGCTTAACTTACACACAGCATGAGCAAAAAAAACATCACAAGATATCAAATAAATTTTTAACAAATAGGTTTAGGACACAGCAACATAGCCACACTACATGTGTAATAATGCCTCCTCTTGCCAGGCAGTAGCACACCCTCAGGGGAAACAAAATATTCAGTGAACACATCACGTACTTTTATGCCTGAAGGTGGACGACGGGGATGGATGGGTGGTGACATAGGCACAGACACATTCCCAGAGGCTAATTCACCCACATGTTGAGAGGAGCATTCATGTATTCTACAAAAATTATGTAGGACCACACATGCCTTGAGGACCACAGTAACATTGGCTTCACTTATTTGAATTGCAGTTTGAAGTACCCGCCATTTAGCACAAAGAATTCCAAATGTGCACTCCACCAGACGACGAGCACGTGACAGGCGACAATTAAATATTCTCTGCTGATGGTTGAGATAGCGACGGGGATATAGCCTCATTACATTCCTGGTTAATTGAAAGGCCTCATCCGCAACTATAACATAAGGCACATGTTCGGGAATGGAGTCAGTAAGTTGAGTTGCTGGAGTATGTCCATGTAATGTATGTAGTACAGTTCATATAGCGTCTTGTGCTTGGGTGCGATGAAAACACAGGAGTCACAGGTTTGATATAGAAAAGTCCTGTATTACTTCATACAAGTTGGCAGAAAAAAGTCACACAGTTTGCAGACACAGAAACAGGAGACACAGCAGGCCAGAGTAATCCAAGCTCAGCAATCACTCTCCAATACAGATTCAGGATCTTCTTCTCTGTTACCGTAAGTCCATGCAAACGTGGGTCTTTCAAAGAGCAGGGTTCAGAGTCCACAAGTGCTTCAGAGTTCCTCAGTAGGAATAGCTGGAGTACAAGGTCCAAGGCTTACAGGAGTCAAGTTACAGGTTCACTGCAGGCTAGATTCTGAAGCACTGATTGCTCAGCTGTGGCTGCTTAAGAAGCAAAGGAGAGAATCAGGGCGGGAACATGCAAGCTGGAAACTCCATTTTGACTGAGGGCAAGATAGCTGCAGCAAGACAGAAAGTAAAATGGCTGACGAACAAACTGAGTTTCAGGAATATATACATAGAACCTTACATTACTCCCCCCTTAAGGACAACCTCCGGATGACCTCAGACCAGGCTTGTGTGGGTACCTCTGATGAAACTGACGGAGCAAGCGAGGAGCATTAACGTTATTGACCGGTTCCCATGAGTTGTCCTCCACTGGGTAGCCCTGCCATTTAATCAGATATTGTAACTGATTTCTATACAACCTGGAATCTAAAATCCTTTCCACCACAAATTCTTCCTGACCATCGACTAGCACTGGGTCAGGGCAAGGAGAGGAACGTCCAGGAAACGTATTGGGTGTCGCAGCCTTTAGTAGGGATACATGAAAGACAGGGTGGATTCTCATAGTTCTGGGCAGTTGAAGACGACAAGCAACGGCACTTATAATTTTACTGATTTTATAGGGTCCAATGTACTTATGTCCCAACTTAGACGATGGAATCCTTAACTTAAGATTTCTGGTTGACAGCCAGACCAAGTCTCCTACCTTGAAAGCTGGTGCAGGTTTACGAAATTTATCTGCTGCTTTCTTGTACCTTTCTTGAGCCGATTCCAGATTTTCCTTTAGAAGATCCATATTCTTCTGTAAAGACGTGATTCTTTCAGCCACTGCTGGTAAAGGCGTTTCTATGGGAAATCGTGGTAGAATGTTAGGATGATAACCTAGATTAGAGTAAAAAGGAGACTGTTTAGTGGAGGCACTCTGAGAGTTGTTATACGAGAACTCAGCTAATGGAAGTAGATCCACCCAATCATCCTGTAGGTGGCAGATAAAGCAGCGGAGATACTGCTCCAGGGTTTGATTGGTTCGTTCGGTCTGTCCATTAGTCTGGGGATGAAAAGCAGAAGAAAGGTTTACTTTAATGTCCAATGCTGCACAGAAATTTTGCCAAAACCTAGAAGTGAATTGCACCCCTCGATCCGAAATAACCTCATCCGGTACTCCATGTAAGCGAAACACATCTTTAATCATCAAATCTGATGTCTGTTTTGCAGTGGGTAAGCCGACACAAGGGATAAAATGAGCTGCCTTTGTTAGACGGTCAACCACCACTAGAATGGTGTTCTTCCCTGAGAGGTTGGTAACTCCACAATGAAGTCCATAGAAATGGATCCCCACGGGCGGGACGGGGTGGGAAGAGGCTGTAACAGACCAGTTGGTGAGGAGCGAGGTGTTTTGCATCTTGCACAGACCTCACATGAAGTGACATAATTCAAAACATCCTTCCTGCAAGTGGGCCACCAAAAGAAACGAGAAAGAAATTCCTGTGTCTTTAGAATTCCTCTATGCCCAGCTATCTTGGAATCGTGAATGAGTTGCAATACTCTTAATCTGACTGTTTCAGGAATATACAGACGTTGTCCCTGAATCCACACACCATTCTTAAAGACAAGACTTACGTCCCTTGGGGGTTGTGCCAAAAAGGAATCCGCATGGTATGCTTCCTTGATGTCCTTAAGTAGGTCTTGATTATGAATTACTCCTAGGAATCTAGAGTCAGGAAGAATAGTCTTAGGAGGAGTAATTGGACGTGTCTCTGCTGAGTAAATCCTAGAGAGTGCATCAGCCTTTCCATTGCGCGATCCTGGTCTATAAGAGATGATAAAATTAAATTGGTTTAAGAAAAGATTCCAGCGAGCCTGGCGAGGAGTCAGGCACTTAGCCGACCTGATAAACTCAAGGTTACGATGGTCTGTCAGGACGACTATTTGCTGTGCAGCTCCCTGAAGAAGGTGTCTCCATTCTTTGAAGGCGGCAATAATGGCCAACAACTCTCTATTGCCCACATCGTAGTTCCTCTCAGCCGAAGACAACTGCTGGGAAAAGAAGGCACAGGGATGCAAGACATTCTTCTCACCTGTTCTCTGAGAGAGTATAGCTCCAACGGCACAGTCTGAAGCATCCACCTCTATTATGAAGGCAAGCTCGGGGTTGGGATGTACTAGGATAGGTGCAGTGGTAAATTTATCTTTTAGACGGGAAAATGCTTCCTGGGCTTGGGGAGTCCAGGAAAACCTAGACTCTTTCCGGGTAAGTTGAGTGATAGGTGACACTACCTCAGAGAAATTTCTAATGAAACGTCTATAGAAGTTGGCAAACCCGATGAAGCGCTGTACCTCCTTCACATTTCTAGGACTTGGCCAATCCTTGATGGCTTGGGTTTTGCTTCCATCCATACTAATTCCTTGTGTAGACAGTACATACCCCAGAAATTGAATTTCGGTCCTATGGAATTCACACTTTTCAAGTTTGATGTAAAGATGATTTTGTCTTAGACGTTCCAAGACCATTCTCACATGTCCATGATGTTCCTCT
>JARQOD010014187.1:0-11139 GCA_033576555.1 Oophaga sylvatica
TGTGGTTTGGGGGTGGGGGGTGGGGGTTGTGGGGTGTTTGTTTGGGTGGGTGGTTGTTGGGGGGTTGGTTGTTGGGGTGTTGGTTTGGTGTGGTTTGTTGGGTTTGGTGGGGTGGGGTGGGGGGGGGTTTGGGGGGGGGTTGTTTGGGTGGGTTTGGGGGGGGGTTGGGTTGTGTGGGGTGTTGTTGGTGTTGTTGGTTGGTTTGGTTGGGTTGGTGTGTTTGGTGGTGGGTTTGGGTGTGTGTGGTTGTTGGGGGGTTTGGTGTGTTTTTTGGGGGTTGGTGTTGTGTGTGGTTGGGTTGGGGGTTGTGGTTGGTGGTTTGTTGTGGGGTGGTGTTGTGGGTTTTGTGTGTTGGTGTGTTTTGGGTGGGGGTGGGTTGGTTTTGGTTGGTTTGGTTGTTTGGGGGTGTGGTGGTGGTTTGGGTTTGGGTTGTTGGTGTGTTGTTTTGGTTTGGTGTTTTGTTTGTGGTTTGTGTTGTGGGGGTTGTTTGGTTGTGGGTTTGTGTTGTTGGTGGTTTTGGGTTGTGGGGTGGGTTTTGGGGTTGTTGTGGGTTTGGTTGGTGGGTTGGGGTGTGGGTGGTTGGTTGGGGGTTTGGGTGTTGTTTGTTGGTGTTTTGGGGTTGGTGGGGTTGTTGTGTGTGGGTTGTGGTTTGGTTTGGGGTTGTGTGTTTGGGTGGTTGGGTTGGGTTGTGTTTGGTGGTGTTGTTGTGTTGTGGTGGTTGTGGTTTGTGTGGGGGTTGTTTGGTTGGTTGTGTTTGGTGGTTTTTTGGGTTGTTTGGGTGTTGGTGGGTTTGTTGTGTGTGTGTGGTTGTTTTTTGTTGTGGTGGTTGGTTTGGTTGTGGTTTTGGTGGGGTTGTTGTTGGGTGTGTTGTTGTGGGGTGTGTTTGTGTTGGTTTGTTGTGTGGTTTGGTTTTGGGTTTGTTTGTGTTGTGGGGGGTGTTGGGTTGTTTGTGTGGTTGTTGTGTTGTTTTTGGTGGTTTATTTTTGTTGTGGTTGTTTGTTGTGGTTTGTTTGGGTGTGGTTGTTTGTGTTGGTGGGTTTTGTTTGTGGTTGTGGTTTGGGTTGTGGGTGGTTTGTGGGTGGGTTGTGTGGGTTGTTTGGTGGTTGGTTTGTTTGTTTGGTGGTGTTGGTTTGTTGTTTGTTTTGTTGTTTTTTTTTTTGGTTGGTTTTGGTTGGTGTTTGTTTGTGTGTTTGGTTGGGTTTGGTGGTTGGTTTTGTGGTTTTGTTGTTTGGGGGTTTTTGTTTTTGTTGTGTTGGTTGGTTGTGTTTTTTTTGGGGGAGGAAAGGTTTGGGGGGGAAAAGGGATTTTAATGGTTAAATTTTTGTATTTATGTTTTTTTTAATGTTTGGGTTGGTTTTTAGTTTTTGGGTTTTTGGGGTTTGGGGGAGGATGGGTTTGAAATTTGGTTTGGGGGAAAGGGAAAAGAATTTTTTTAAATTTTTTTTTTTAATTTAAAGGGTTGGGGGTTTTTTTTAAAAAATTTTTTAATTTTGGATTAGGGGTTTTTTTTAATTTAAAATTTTTTGGGTAAAGGGGTTTTTTGGGAATTGGTTTGGGGAAAGGAAATTTGTTTGGGGGGGTAAAAATTATATTTTTTAAAAAGGGGGGGGGTTAATTTTTTTGATAAATTTTTATTGGGTTTTTAAATTTTGTTTGGGGTTTTGGGGGGGGGAATAAAGGTGTTTAGGGAAGGGAAAGAAAATTTATATTTTGGGGTTAATTTTGGGAGGGGGGGGGGGGGGGAGGGTTTTTTTAGGGGGGTTTAGTGATAAATTTTTTTATTTTAGGGGTTTTAATTTAGTTTTTTTGGTTGGGAATTTTTGGGTTTGTGGGGTTGGGGGGGAAGGAAGAGGTTTTTGTTTGGGAAGGGGGAGGAAGGGTTTTTTTAAAAATTTTTTGTTTAAAAAAATTTTTAAGGGTTTAGGGAGATTTTTGGGGGGGGGTTTTATTTTTTTTTGTGGTTGGTTTTTTATTTTTTGGGTTGGGATAAAATTTTTTGGATAGGGGGGAAAATGGAAATTGTTTTGGGGGGGGAGAAGGTAAAAAATTAGATTAAAGGGGTTGGGGGAGGTTTTTATTTTATTTTTTTTTTTTGGTTTTTGGGAAAAATTTTTGGGGAAATTAGGGGTTTTGGGGGAATGGGATGGAAAGGGGTTTATGGGGGAAGGAGAAGTTTTTTTTTATTAATTAAATTAAATTGGTTTTTAATTTATTTTAAAATTTTTGGGGTTTAGGAAAAGGGTGGAATTTGGGGATGGGGGGGTTAAGGGAATGGGGAAGGGGGTTTTTTTTAAAAAGAATTTATTAATTAGATTAAATTGGTTATAATTTTATTTTGATTAAAATTTTTTGGGAAAAAAAATTTTTGAAATTTTTGGGTGTGGGGGATTTGGATTGAAAGGGTTTGGGTTATGGGAAGGGAAAAGTTTTAGAATTTAAATTTTTGGTTGGGTTTATTTTTTATAAATTTTTTATTTTAAAAATTTTTTTAATGGATTTGGATTTTAGGGAAAGAAATTTGTTTTGGAAGGGAAATTTTTATTGTTGATTAAGAGTTTTTTTGTTTATTTTAAAATTTTTGGGTTAGGGTTAAAATTTTTTTTTGGGAAAAGGGGTTTTTGGGGGTGAGGAATGAAAATTTTTTTTAGGGAAGGGGAAGGGGTTTTTAAATTTTATTAAATTATATTTTTTTTGAAAATTTTTTGGGGGTGGGGGAAATTTTGTTTTGGTTTTTAGAGGGTAGAAAAGTTGGGTTTTTGGGGAAGGGGGAATATTATTTTTAAATTAAATTGGGGTGGGTTTTGTTGATAATTTTTTGGGTTTTGGGTTTTTAAGTTTTTAATTAGGGTTTGGGGGGGAATGAGGAATGGGGGTTTTTAAAGGGGAAATTTTTAAAAAGATTTTGGGGGGTTAAAGGGGGATTTTTTTTAAAATTTTTTGGGGGTTTGGTTATAAATTTTTTGGTTTTTTTTGGGGGTTTATTAAAATTAAAGGTTTGTTTGGGGGGGGGGAAGGTTTTTAAAATTTGATTTTGGGGGGGGTAATTTTTTTGTTTTTTTTTGATGGAAAAATTTTTTTAATTGGTTGGGGATATGGAGGAATAAGGAGTTTGGGTTTTGGGGGGGGAAAGTTTTTAATTAATTGATTAAAAAGGGGGGGTAGGTTTTTTTATTTAAAATTTTTTGGTTATAAAAAAATTTTGGGGGGTTAATTGGGGAAAGATGGGGTGGGGAAGGTTGGGTTTGGGGGGGAGAAGGTTTAAAGATTAATAAAGGTTAGTTATAATTTTTTATTTTTGGGTTTTGGTATAAAATTTTTTGAAAAGGATTTGGGGAAAGAGGGGGTGGGATTGTTTGGGGGGGGGGAGAAGATAAAATTTAAATTAAAAGGGTTAGGGATAGTTTTTTTATTTTTGGGTTTAAAAATTTTTTGGTTTATGTGGGTAATGGGGGAATGAAATTTGTTTGGGGGAAGAGAAGAAAATTATTTTATTTTAAAGGTTGATTTTTTATTTATTTTTTATTTTTTTAATTTTTGTAATAGGGGGATTGGGGGGTTTAGGGGAAGGAAAGGGGGGTTTGGGGGGGAAAAAGATTTTTAAAATTTAATTAAAGGGAGGGTTATTTTTATTTTAAAATTTTTTAGGGGATAAATTTTTGGATTAGGGGTTTGGGAATGGTTAATGGAAATTGGTTTGGGGGGGGGGGGAAATTGTAATTAAAATTAATTTTAAAAGGGGAGGTTATATTTATTTTGTAAATTTTGGGGTTGGTTTTTAAAAATTTTGAATTAGGGGGATTGGGGTTGGGGGGGGAAAAGGGGAAAGGGGTTTTGGGGAAGGGGAGAAGTTTTATTTAAATTTTTGTTAAAGTTGAGGTATATTTTTTGATAAAATTTTTGGGGAGGGGAATAAAGTTTTGGTTAAAATTTTTTTTGGGGTATGGGGGTATGGATAAGGGAAAGGTTGGGTTTGGGGGGGAAATTGATATTAATTTTAAATTAAAATTTAGGGTTTTAATTTTTTTAAAATTTTTTTTAGGGGGGAAAAAATTTTGTTTTATTGGATAGGATGGAAAAATTTTGGGTTTGGGGGGGGAAAAATTGAAAATTTGATTAAAGGGGGGTTAGGGGGTTATATTTTTTTTTAATTTTGGGGTTAGGGGGTTTAAATTTTTGGTATTGGGAATTTGATATGTGAATAAAATTTTTTGGGGGGGGAAAAAAGGGGAGAAAAATTTTTTATTAATTTTAGGGTTAAATTTTTTGGGGTGTTAGTTTTTAAAAAAATTTTTTTTGGAAAAAGGGAATAATTTTTTTTGGGGGGTTAGGGTAGGGGTTTTTGGTGGGGTAAAAGGTTGTTTATAAAATTTTATATTTAATTAATTTAAAGGGGGTTATATTTTTTTTATAATTTTTTGGGGGGGAAAAGGGTAAAAATTTTTTGGGTTTTAAAAGGATTGGATTTTTTGGGATTTGGGGGGAAGGGAAAGGGTTGGTTTTTTGGAAGGGGAAAAGGTTGGGGGAAATATTTTAATTTTAAATTAAATTATTTTTTTATTTGATTTTTGGATTAGGGGGTAAATTTTTGGGTGGGAAAATTAAAATTTTTTTGGGGGGATAATTTTATTTTGGGGGAATGAAAAAAATTTTTTTTTAGGGGGGAAGGGGGAAGAAGGGGTTGTATTTAAGTAAGATTAAAGGGTTTATTATAGTTTTTTTAAAATTTTTGATTAGGGAAAAAATTTTGTGGAATTAAAAGGGGGTTTTTTGGGGAAATTATTTTTTTAAAAAAGGGAATTTTTAAAAGTTTTTTTTTTGGGGGAATTTTTTGGGGGGGAAAAGGTTTTTAAAATTAGATTAATTGGGGGGAGGGGTTATTTTATTTTGATAAATTTTTTGTTGGGTTTTTGTTTTTTAATAGGATTGGGGTTGGGGGTTTGGGAAAGTTGGGTTTTTGGAAAGAATTGATTTTTTAATTTTTTTTTAGGGGTTTTATTTATTTGATAATTTTTGGATTTTGGGGAAAAAAATTTGGGTTTTTGGGTTTTGGGGGAAAAAGGAAAAAGGGGAATGGAAAAGGGGGTTGTTTTTTTAAGGGGAATTTTTTTATATGGGTTTTAAAATTTATTAAGGGGGTAAGGGGTGAGATTTTTATGGGGGAAAATGTTTTTTGGGGTTTTTTTAAAAAAATTTTTTGGATTAGGTAAAAATTGGGGGGAGGAAGGGAAAAGATTTTGGTTTTTGGGGGGAAGGGGAAATTTATATTGATAATTTAAATTTTTTTATATTTTTATTTTTGAAAAAATTTTTTTAGGGTAAAAAAGTTTTGTGAAATTTTTTAGGGTTTGGGGAAAATTTTTTTTTTGGGGAATTTGGGAAGGGTTTGTTTTTGGGGGGGGGAAATTTATTTGAAATTAAAGGTTAGGGTTATTTATTTTGATAAATTTTTGGAAATTTTGGTTAAATTTTTGAATTTTGGGAGTGGGGGGTAGGAAAGAAAAAGAGGGTTTTGTTTTAAATTAAAAAGTTGAGGGTATTTTTTTTTGGGTTTAAAAAAGGGGGTAAGGGGGTTAAAAAGTTGAAAATTTTTATAAAATTTTTATTTGGGTTTTTTAGAGTTTTTTAAAAAATTTTGGGGGTATGGATTGGGGGGGAAAAGGTTGGTTTTGGGGGGAAGGGAAAGGTTTTTTAATAATTAAAGGGGTTTAGTATTTTATTTTTATAAATTTTTGGGATAGGGTAAAAAGTTTTTTGGGAAAGATTTGGGTTTTTGGGGGAAAAAAGGGGAAAAGTTTTGGGTTTAGGGGGGGAATGGAAAAATTTTTGTAAATTAAAAGGATTAGATTAAAGGGGGGTTTGAAGGGGGTTTATTTAAAGTTTTGATTTTTTATTTTAAATTTTTTTAGGTAATAAATTTTTTGGTTAATTTTTATTGATATTGGTAATGAAATTTTTTTTGGGGGGAAGGGAAAAGTTTAAAAAATTTTTAATTTAAAATTTTAGGGGGGTATAGTTTATTTTTTAAAATTTAAATTAGGGATAAATTTTTTAAAATTTAGGAAATTTTGGGTTTGGGGTGGGAGGAAAAGGAAAATTATTTATTTTGGGGTTTTAGATTTAATTTTTTTTTTTTGTTTTTTATAAATTATAATTTGGTTTTTTATGATTTAAAAGTTGGGGGGATGAATTTTTTTGGGGGGTGGAGGAAAAGGGAAATTATTTTTTTTTTAAATTTAAATAATTTTTTATTATTGTTTGGGGGGTAAAAAAAATAATGGGGTTTTTTTAGTTGGTTTAAAAATTTTTTGGAATGGGTTTTTTGGTGGGTGGGGAAAAAGAAGAAATTTTTGATTTAGGTGGATAGATGTTTTTATTTATGGGTTTTTTTTAAAATTTATAATTTTTTGGGGTTATTGATTTAAGGGGAAGTTAGGGGAAAGAATTTTTTGGGGGAGAGAAAAAAATTTTTTGATTTAGGTGGTAGGGAAAGGGGTTTTTTTATTTTTTGAGGTTATAAATGATAATTTTTTTAGTGATTAAAAATTTAGGGAGATGGAATTTTTTGGGGGGGGGAAAGTGGAAAATTATTTTTTGGTGAGGAGGGTTTTTTTTTGGGGGTTTATTATAAATTATAATTTTTTTTTAAAATTTAAAATGTTGGGGGGAAAAAATTTTTTGGGGTGGGAGGAAAAAGTGAAAAGTTATTTGATTTTTGTAGGGTAGATTTTTTTATTTTATTTGGTTTTTTTTATAAATTGATAATTGGGTTTTTTTAGGATTAAGGAATTTGGGGGGAAAGAATTTGTTTGGGGGGGAGAAAGTTAAAGTTATTTGATTTTTGTAGGAAGATTTTTATTTTTTGGTGTTATTTTAAATTATAAATTTTTTTATAGTGGGTTTTAAGGAATTTTAGGGAAAAATAAATATTTTTTGGGGTGATTTTTTTTTTAAGGGGAAAAATTTTTTTTTTTTATTTGAATTTAAGTAAGGGTTTGGGGGGAGAAGAAAAAATTTTTTATTTTGGGTTTTTTTTTTAGAAAAATTATAATTTTTTGGTTTAAAAATTTAAGGGAATTTTTGGGGGAATAATTTGGTTTGGGGGGGGGGAGAAAAATTTTTTATTTTTAGGGTTTTGAGTAGATTTTTTATTTTATGGGTTAGTTATAAATTATAATTTTGTTTATATTTAATTTTAAAAATTTAGGAAGAATTTGTTTTGGGTAGAGAAAAGAAATTATTTTATTTAGGGGGATGAGGTAGATTTTTTATTTTATGTTTATTATAAATATAATTTTTTTTATATGGGTTTAAGAATGTTAAGATGGAATTGGTTTGGGTGGGTGAAAGAAAATTATTTATTTAGGTGGATTTAATAATTTTTTTTTTTTAGGGTTTTTAAATTATAATTTTTTTTAAGATTTTAAAATTAAATAAATTTTTTTTGGGGAAAGGGGAAAATAAAAATTTATTTATTTTTTGAAAGGGGAATTTTTAATTTTTTGGGGGTTTGTTAAAAAAATTGAAATTTTTTTATAAAATTTTAGAATTTAAGTGGGGTTTGTTTGGGGGGGGAAAAAGTGAAAATTTTGAAAATTTTTAAAAAGGAGTTTTATTTATGGTTTGTTTTTTAAAATTTTTAAAATTTTTTTATAATTTAAAATTTAGGGAAGGAATTTTTGGGGGGGGGGAATAAAAAAAATTATTTATTTAGGTTGAAAATTAATTTTTTTATTTAGGGGGTTAGGGATAAATTTTTAAATTTTGGGTTTTTATGGGGTTTTTAAAATTAGGGAATAATTTGGTTTGGGGGGGAAGGGGAAAATAAAAAATTTTTTTTTAGGGGGGTGAGGGGTAATTTTTTATTTTATGGTTTTTAAAATTATAATTTTTTAATTATTTAAGGGGAAATTTTTGGGGATTAATTTTTTGGGGTGGGGAAAATTAAAAATTATTTGGGTTTTTGGGGGGAAAATAGGATTTTTTATTTTATTTTATTATAAAAAGAAATTGTTTTTTATATTTTAAAATTTAGGGAGAAATTTTTTGGGGGGGGGAAAAAAGTAGAAATTAAATTTAATTTTTGAGAAATTTTTATTTTATGTTTTTTATAAATATAATTTTTTTATATATTTAAGGGGAATTTTAAATGGGAAATTTTGGGTTTGGGGGGTGGGAAGAAATTGAAATTATTTTTTAGTTTGGGTAGGATTTTTTATTTATTTTTTATTTATAATTTTTTAATTATTTAAGAAATTTTGGGGGAAAGAATTTTTTTTGGGGTGAGAAAAAATAAAATTTTTTGGATTTTTGGGGAAGGTAGATTTTTTTTTTTATGGTTTTGTTTTAAATTTAATTTTTTAAATTTTGGGTTTTAAATTTAGGGGGAAAAATTTGTTTGGGGGTGAAAAATAGTTTTTGTTTAGGTGAGAAGGATAATTTTTATTTTTTGGTTTAGATAAATTATAATTGTTGGTTATATATTAAAAATTTTTGGGAGATGAAAATTTTTTTGGGGGGGGGGAAAAAGTAGAAAATTATTATTTTTGGGGATGAGGGGGTAATTTTTTTTTTATGGGGGTTTTTTAAAATTTAAAATTTTTTAATATTTTAAGGGGAATTTAGGAAGGGGAAATTTTTTGGGGGGAAAAATGAAAATTTTTTGAATTTGTATAATGATTTTTTATTTTAGGGGGTTTAGGTTAAAAATAATTGTTTTTATATGATTTTAAGGGAAATTTAAGGGTTTTTTTTTGGGAGAGAAATGAAATTATTTGATTTAGGTGGGTGAAGGATAGATTTTTATTTTTTGTTTTTTGGTTAAAAATTTATAATTTTGGGTTTTTAATTTAAAATGTAGGGATAATTTGTTTGGGGGGGGGAAAAAAAAAAAAATTATTTATTTATTGAGAAATTTTTTATTTTTTGGGGTTATTATTAAATTATAATTTTGTTATATATTTAAGGAATGTTAGAATAATTTTTTTGGGGGGGGAAAAATAAATTTTTGATTAGGGGGAAATGATTTTTTTTTTTTTTTTTATTAAAAATTTAAATTTTGGGGTTTTTAAGTTTTTTAAAAATTTAGGGGGGAAAGAATTTGGTTTGGGGGGGGAGAAAATTAAAATTATTTTATTTATGAAGATAGATTTTTTATTTATTGGGGGTTATTTTAAATTATAATGTTTTTTAATTGATTTAAAATTAGGAGATAATTTTTGGGGGTTTGGAAAAAATGAAATTATTTATTTAGGGGGGATAATAATTTTTTTTTTTGTTTGGGTTTTAAATTATAAATTTTGTTTATATTTTAAAATTTAGGAATGGAATTTGGGTTTTTTGGGGGGGAGAAGAGGGGAAAATTATTTATTTAGTGGAAAAATTTTTTATTTTATTTAGTTATAAATTTTAAAATTTGTTTTAATGATTTAAAAGTTAGGAGATGGGAAATTTTTGGGGGGGGGGAGAGAAAGTTTAAATTTTTATTAGGGAGGGGTAGATTTTTTTTTTTATGTTTTTAAATTATAATTTGGTTTTTAATGATTTTTAAAATTTAGGGGAAAATTTGTTTTGGGGGGGGAAGAAAAAATTAAATTTTTATTTTTGATGAAGAGATTTTTATTTTTTGGGGGTTTTTTATAAATGATAATGTTTTTATATATTAAGGGAATTTTAAAATAATTGGTTTGGTAAAAGAAAATAAAATTATTGTAAGGGGGATTGGTAGATTTTTTTTTTATTTTGGTTTTAAAAAAAAAATTTTTTTATATGATTTTTAAAAAAAAATAATTTGGGGTTTGGGGGGAAAAAATTTAAAATTTTTTGAATTTTATATAAAAAATTTTTTTTTTATTTTTATTTTTAAAAATTATAATTTTTTTATTTATTTAAAATTTTAAATAATTTGGTTTGGGGGGAAAAAAAAATTATTTTTTTAGGTTGATAGATAGTTTTTTTTTTTTTTGGGGATTATAAATTATTTTAATTTTGGTTTTTATTTATTTTAAAAATTTAGGGGAAAAATTTTTTGGGGTGGAAAAAAATAGAAATTTTTTGATTTTGTGAGAATAGATTTTTTATTTTATGGTTTTTTTATAAATTTTTAAATTTTGTTTAAATTTTTAAGGGGAAATTTTGGGAGATGGGAATTTTTTTGGGGGGGGAGAAAAGTAAAAAATTTTTTATTTATTGTAAGAGGATTTTTTATTTTATTTTTGTTTTTAAATTTTATTTTTTTATAGTATTTAAGAATTAAATAATTTGTTTTGGGGGGGGAGAAAGAGAAAATTTTTGATTAGTGGAGGAATAATTTTTTATTTTTTGGGTTGTTTTTAAAAAATAATTGTTTTTATATATTAAAAAATTTGGGAGAGAATTTTTGGGGTGAAAAGGAAAAATTTTTTGGTTTATTGAGAAAATTTTTTATTTATGTTTATTAAAATTTTATTTTTGTTATATATTTAAAATTTTTGGAATAATTTTTTTGGGGGAAAAAGAAAAATTTTTTTAATTTAGGGGAGGGAATAGATTTTTTATTTTGGTTTATTAATTATAATTTTTTTTATATGATTAAAAATTTGGGGGTAATTTTTTTGGGGGTGAAAAAAGTAAATTATTAATTTTGGGGGTTTAATGATTTTTTTATTTTTGGTTTTTTTAAAAATAATTTTTTTTTAATATTTAAAATTAGGGAAAAATTTTTGGGGGTGGGGAAAAAAGTAAAAAGTTTTTTAATTTTTGGGTATTTGTAAATTTTTTATTTTTTTATTATAAATTTAAAATTTGTTTTTAATTTTATTTTAAAAATGTTAGGAATGAATTTTTTTGGGGTTTTAGAAAAAAAATTATTTTTTTTATGGGAGAATATTTTTTATTTTATTTGTTTAAAATTTTGAAAAAAAAAATTTTTTTTAAAAATTAAAAAATTTAGGGGAAAAAATTTTTTTTGGGGAAAAAAGTTAAAAAATTTAAATTTTTTTGGGGTGGGGAAAAAATAATTTTAAATTTTGTTTATTAAAAAAATTTTGGGATATTTTTTTTTTTTGGGAAAAAGGGGAAAAAATTTTTGATTTGGTGGTGAAGAGGTTGTTTTATTTTATGTTTTAGTTATAAATTTAAATTTTTTTTGGTTAAATTTTTTTT
>JARQOD010014188.1:0-11137 GCA_033576555.1 Oophaga sylvatica
TCACACTACTTAAATAGTCTAAAATGCCTCTAGTGGCAGTGTTGAGAAGTGTGTGTTGTGAATGAATATCAGGCTTTACAATTACCTTTCCTGTGCATTTTCCAGGAGACATGTGTGCCTTACGCAGCTGGGCCACACACTAACAGATAAGACATTTTCTCTTTTTGTTTTTTGTGCTTGCTTTTTGCATTTTTTCCTGCACTTCTGTGGGGGTCTGCTGGGTCCCCTCCGGGGCTTGTGCTCCTCTCAGTTTAGTTCAGCCACTGTTGTTTGTTCATTTGCCTTTTCCAGTTTTTTCAGTGTCTGCTGTTTAGTTTTTGTTACACCAGAGAACTAATTTAGGTGGTTGAGGTCGTGTGATCTCAGGTGTTTTTGTAATTAGTAGAGTTGGTACTTTTCAGGGTTTTTTGGGGTTGCAGTAAGTGTCCTTCCTATCCTTTTCTATTTAGGAAGTTTGGGCCCCAACTTTTGCTCATACTATTTTCTATCTGTGTCTGTATTTCCTCTTGTCTAACCGCCATTACATGTTTGGGGGCTTTCTATGTTCTTTGGGGATCTGCTCCGGGGCAGATAGTTTTCCTCTTTCTGTCTTTAGGTGTAGTTAGCTTCTCAGGCTGTGACGAGGCGTCTAGGACCAACGTAGGTATGCTCCACGGCTGCCTTTAGTTGTGGTGGTTAGTCAGGGTACTGCAATCCCATAGATTCCAACCTCTCTGGTGTATTTCCTTTTTTGCTTGCTCTCCTCAGCTACCAAATCATAACACTCTCCCAACTTTTTGAATGTTCTTTTCTTAACAATCCTTTTCTATTGAAAAAGACTAAAGGGTATGCCACACTAAACAACATCGCTAACGGGATCGCTAAAAAACGTCACTATTTAGCGATCCCGTTAGCGATGTTGTTGTGTGCGGCATGCAGCAACGACGTGGCCCCTGCTGTGATCTCGTCCGTCGTCCTGATCGTTCCGGACCCTATTCTGATCGTCGGCGTCCCGCTGGGTAAGTATATATCGCTGAGTGTGGCACCTTTTTTAGCAATTTAGCGGTACTTTTGTACCGCTAAAGTCGTTAAGGAGATCGCTAACCGCGATAGCGTCCTTAACGACATCGCTAAATGTGGCCAACACTAGCGATATTGTAAACGATCCCGCTAGCGATCTCATTAGTATGCGACGCTAACGAGATCGTTAGCGGGATCGTGTAGTGTGGCAGTACCTTAAGACCTTTTTGGATGTTTAGGAAGCCTTTGCAGGTGTTTTTTGTTAATCTACTTTGCAGAGATAATGACTTATGGGTTTTCATTGGCTGTAAGCCATAGTCATCAACATTAACAGAAATAAACACTTGAAATAGATCACTCTGTGTGTAATGACTCTATATAATATATGAGTTTCACTTTTTGTATTGAAGAACTGAAATAAATTAACTTTTTGATGATATTCTAATTTAGTGAGAAGCAGCTGTATATATTTTTTCATATAAAAACTGATTGTGCCATTATGGCTTCAAATAGCCTAAATGTAAACTACAAATTCTAGCAAGCTCAACGTCCAAAGACCAAGTCCAAATTCTCTTGCTGTTTCTTGAATATTTGTGTCAGCACGGTGGCTCAATAGTTAGCACTACAGCGCTGGAGTCCTGAGTTCAAATCACACCAAGGACAACATCTGCAAGGAGTTTGTATGTTCTCCACGTGTTTGCGAGGGTTTCCTCCGGGTACTCCGGTTTCCTACCACATGCCAAAGACATACTGATAGGGAATTTAGATTGTGAGCCCCATCGGGGACAGCGATTATATAATATGTGCAAACTGTAAAGTGCTGCGTAATATGTTAGAGCTATATAGAAAGATTGTGTCCTGCTCCGCGTCTGCACAGGATCACATCTGTGGATATTTTACATGGATAAAACCCAATATGTAGAAGAGTTGAGGGGAAATGTATCAAACCTGGTGGGAAAAAAAAGTAGAGCAAATGTCCATAGACATGGAAAGCAGAGGTGGGATCATTTTTCCTTTGTATCAGATTTGAATCATTTCCTTCCATACGCGCTAAAAGTTAAGGCAGGTGGCGAGAATCTGAGAACCGTGGCATCTTCTCGCTCACAGACTGAGCCCGTGAGACCGTTCCAGGGCAGAATGCCTCTTTCTTCCTTTACTGTCATTAACAAAAATAGAAAACTATCGATATAATATCGGGGATTGTTGGCCTTCAGGGATTTCTCCATCTTTGCTTTTTGGCCCACATAATTTCATAGTCTTGATAATAACATTATTGAATCTCTTAGAACTGAGGAATTAAACACTTATACTTATTTCAGTATATATGTACAACCACATAAACAACAGGGATATATTACCAAGTAATGATACTTGGGAAGCCCCGGGAATGAAGCCTTCAAGAAGGTTCCTCAAACCAAAACAAGAGGCTTGAGGTGACCACACACAAGAAAGCCATAGCTCATTCACCCATCAGTTGTCTCTTTTGATTCCCTCACACACAATTCTCTGTTCGGACGTTTGTTCATGGGCTTTCAAAGGGGAGAGAGGAAAAAGCCACTACCAGAAAGCTCTACCCTCTTCCAAACCCCACTGTCACATTCCCATCAAGACAACTTGTCTGCCACCCAAAATGCTCTATCCCTTTTGGTTTTCCTTCAAACTCCCAATTCCACCATCAGACCCCTGTGGCCCCCTATAGACCTCTCATTCCATCCCGTATCCATCTCAAAACCCATTAATCCCGCTCCAGACACTGGAACTTCCCCCAAGAACTACGTCTCTGGTTCCTCTCAAGACTACTCTGTCCATCTAGATTCCTCATTCCCACTCCCAACTCCTCTGTCCGTTGAGATCCCACAATTCCCCTATATTGCCATAGTCACTCTCCTGACCCCTCTATCTTACAGATCACTTCCCTCTCCCATACCACCTATTCCCTCATTCATCCACTCAGGGCCGTATTTAGAGTTTATGCTGCCCTAGGCACTTTTCGTTCTGCCTCCCCCATTGGTGAGTGTGACTAATGCAGACACTGTCGTCAGTGACTTAGGCTACTTGCACATCAGCGATTTTTGCCATTCGCGGCAGATCCGGCAGTTTTTCCGCATCTGCCATGTAACGGATCACTTATGTCAACACTGCATTCGGCTTCATTCATTCCCTATGCGACTTGCAGACATGTGCGACACTTGCAGTTTTGACGCGATCCCGCAAATCCGATACTTGCAGCAACAGAAAAAAAAAACACTAATAGCAGTGTTTTTTTGTCTCACCGCAAGTGCCGCACATGTTTGCAAGTCCCATAGGGAATGAATGAGGCCGAATCTATGTGTGTGCCCATGTAGCTCTTTCAAAGACAGTGGTATCCTACCACACTCAAAAGACATACAAATAGGATGTTTAGATTGTGAGCCCCAATGGGGACAGTGTTGATGATGCATGTAAAGTGCTGTGGAGTTAATAGCGCAATATCAATGAATTAATATTATTCTTAATATTAGGTTACAATACCAGGATCTGAGGATTTTCGGTTTCGAGGTCAAGCGCTCTCTGATGCGATGTTGCTGCCTGTCTCGCTGTCTTCCTCTTTTGACACTGCAGTGTGGTGGACAAGAAAACATTAACTGGTTAACAGCAAGAAGTCTGGTGTCTGTGTACTAACTGAACTAGAAACTCTCCCCATACCATGTCCAGCAGACATTGGAGGATTACTAGATGGATTTTATTATTCTATTACTGCCCGGTCTCTGACTAAGGCCTTATTCATATGTCTGGGTTTAAATAGATACTTACATATAAATCTGGACAATTTATCTTATAGATCTCCCGGTATATTATTTATTATAGCTCTATAATATATAATGTACAAGGAGACCTATACAGTCATGGACAAAAGTTTTGAGAATGACACAAATATTAATTTTTACAAAGTCTACTGCTTCACTTTTTCTAATGGCAATTTGCATATACTCCAGAGTGATCAGCTTAACAGCAATTACTTGCAAAGTCAATATTTGGCTAGAAAATGAACTTTATCCCCAAAACACATTTCAACATCATTGCAGCCCTGCCTTAAAAGGACCAGCTAACCTCTTTTCAGTGATTGCTCCATTAACACAGGTGTGGGTGTTGATGAGGACATGGCTGGAGATCAATCTGTCATGATTAAGTAAGAATGAGACCACTGGACACTTTAAAGGGAATCTGTCACACTAAATTAGCGGGATATTTAAGTGATGGCAGTCAGGTCAGATGGGCGGTGTTTTGGCTACTTGCTTTAACATGTTGTTCACCGCTGTCTCCATTATTTCGGGGAATTGTACTCGTTGCCCTCCATATAACGCGCCTACGCATTGCAATCTTGAATTACGCACGCGCAGTATGCTTTGCCCGCAGATTGCAATGCGCAGGCGCGTTATATGGAGGGCAACGACTACAATTCCCAGAAATAATGGAGACAGCGGCGAGCAACATGTTAAGGCAAGTACCCAAAACACCGCCCATCTGACCTGACTGACATCATTTAAATATCCCGCCAATTTAGGGTGACAGATTCCCTTTAAAAGGAGGCTGGTGCTTGGCATCATTGTTTCTCTTCTGTTAACCATGGTTATCTCTAAAGAAACACGTGCAGTCATCATTGCAATGCACAAAAATGGCCTAACAGGGAAGAGTATCGCAGCTAGAAAGATTGCACCTCAGTCAACAATCTATCGCATCATCAAGAACTTCAAGGAGAGAGGTTCCATTGTTGCCAAAAAGGCTTCAGGGCGCCCAAGAAAGACCAGCAAGCGCCAGGACCGTCTCTTAAAAGTGTTTCAGCTGTGGGATCGGGCTACCAGCAGTGCAGAGCTTGCTCAGGAATGGCAGCAGGCAGGTGTGAGTGCATCTGCACGCACTGTGAGGTGAAGACTCTTGGAGCAAGGCCTGGCCTCAAGGAGGGCAGCAAAGAAGCCACTTCTCTCCAGAAAAAACATCATGGACAGACTGATATTCTGCAAAAGGTACAGGCAGTGGACTGCTGAGTACTGGGGTAAAGTTATTTTCTCTGATGAATCCCCTTTTCGATTGTTTGGGACATCAGGAAAACGCCTCATTCGGAGAAGACAAGGTGAGCGCTACCACCAGTCTTGTCTCATGCCAACTGTTAAGCATCCTGAAACCATTCATGTGTGGGGTTGCTTCTCAGCCAAGGGAATCGGCTCTCTCACAGTCTTGCCTAAAAACACAGCCATGAATAAAGAATGGTACCAGAATGTCCTCCAAGAGCAACTTCTCCCAACCCTCCAAGAGCAGTTTGGCTATCAACAATGCCTTTTCCAGCATGATGGAGCACCTTGCCATATATATAGAATATAGAAGGGTGGTTTCTGACTTTGTGGATTGGTGTCAGACTAACTGTCTAGAACTAAATGTAAAGAAAACCAAGGAGATGGTGGTGAGTTATAGAAGGAAAAAGGAAGATTACATATCAATCACCATTGCTGGCCAGGAGGTTGAGATTGTTGAGAACTACAAATATTTGGGGGTTTACCTTGACAGTAAACTCGATTGGAGGTGTCATACAGAAAAGGTTTACAAGAAGGGAATGAGCAGACTGTACTTTCTGCGGAAGCTCAGGTCGTTCAATGTGTGCAGTAAAATGCTGGAGATGTTCTACCAATCCGTTGTAGCAAGCGCCATCTTTTTTGCTATCATTTGCTGGGGCAGTAGTGTGTGAGTAGCTGACGCTAATAAACTCAACAAACTTATCAAGAAGGCAAGCGCAGCTGTTGGCCTCCATCTTGACTCTTTTGAGGAGGTATTGGAGGATAGAATTCAGAAGAAGTGTAGGGCAATAATGAACAATAACACACACCCACTATACGAGCTGTTCTTGAATCAGAAGAGCACATTCAGCAGCCGTCTAATCCTACTAAGGTGCAAGAAGGAGAAATTCAGGAAATCGTTTGTACCTACTGCTATGGGGATGTATAATAATTTCCTAAGGGTGGTAGAAAATAATGACTGATGGCTGGGTACTAATGTCAATTAACATTATCTTATATATACCTGAACTACACACTTTTATTTATTATGTAATGTTGGCAGACCTGTGCAAGATTTGTGTCCTAATATTTTATGTACTGCTGTTTGTATTGCTGCTGTAATACTGTAATTTCCCCCCGGGATCAATAAAGTGTATCGTATCGTATCGTATCGTATAAAGCAAAGGTGATAACTAAATGGCTCAGGGAACAAAACATAGAGATTTTGGGTCCATGGCCTGGAAACTCCCCAGATCTTAATCCCATTGAGAACTTGTGGTCAATCATCAAGAGACGGGTGGACAAACAAAAACCTAAAAATTCTGACAAAATGAAAGCATTGATTGTGCAAGAATGGACTGCTATCAGTCAGGATTTGGTCCAGAAGTTGATTGAGAGCATGCCAGGGAGAATTGCAGAGGTCCTGAAGAAGAAGGGTCAACACTGCAAATATTGACTTGCTGCATTAACTCATTCTAACTGTCAATATAAGCTTTTGTTACTCATATGTTTGCAATTATATTTCTGTCTGTGATAAAAACATCTGTCAAACACACATAAAAACCAGAGGGCAGCAGATCATGTGAAAATATAATATTTGTGTCATTCTCAAAACTTTTGGCCATGACTGTAGTATAAAATGACGGTAGAATGCTTAAGAATGCAAAAATAGTCAGTATTTATTTCAAACAGTGAAAGCTCATTGAAGAAAATAATATCCAACGGACGTTCATGAATATAGGTACGTATATACAACGTTTCGGCATAAGATGCCTTTTTCAAGTGGTACCTTTTTACTGTACAAAAAAATAAAAATAAGAAATACATAAATGAAAACAGACACAAGTATACGAGCAAAAAAGCACAATTGAATGTATACAACAACTAGAATTGGTGTACAGAAGAACACGGTATACTGGGGCATAGAAAGGAAAAAAAGGGGAAAATAAGGAGAAAATAAAAAAGGAAAAATAAAAAGCAAGAATAAAAAACAGATATATATATATATATATATATATATATACACATACACATATATGTTCATGTTCATATATTAATACATATCAACGAAAGGGCCAATGAAAAAGTGTGTGTGATAGACATATGATGATATGACCTCTTATCGGAGGTATCACATATCCTTTTTTATTTTCTCCTTATTTTCCCCTTTTTTTCCTTTCTATGCCCCAGTATACCGTGTTCTTCTGTACACCAATTCTAGTTGTTGTATACATTCAATTGTGCTTTTTTGCTCATATACTTGTGTCTGTTTTCATTTATGTATTTCTTATTTTTATTTTTTTGTACAGTAAAAAGGTACCACTTGAAAAAGGCATCTTATTTTCTTCAATGAGCTTTCACTGTTTGAAATAAATACTGACTATTTTTGCATTCTTAAGGTACTGCCACACTAAACAATCCCGCTAGCGATCACGATAACGACGCATACTAATGCGATCGCTAGCGGGATTGTTTCTATATCGCTAAGTGCGGCCACATTTAGCGATATAGTTAACGACGCTATCGCCGTTAGCGATCTTCTTAACGACTTTAGCGGTACAAAAGTACCGCTAAATCGCTAAGAAAAGGTGCCACACTAGCGATATATACTTACCAAGCGGGAGCACCGACGAGAAAATAGGGTCCGGAACGATTCCAGCGACGAGCGAGATCACAGCAGGAAGCTCATCGCTGGCAGCTGCCGCACTGAACAACATCGCTAACGGGATCGCTAAATAGTGACGTTTTTTAGCGATCCCGTTAGCGATATTGTTCAGTGTGGCATACCCTTTAAGCATTCTACCGTCTTTTGTGTGCCGGAGTATACTATTGGAGTTATTTGTTTTGTTCTCCTGAGCACCTACATATTTGGTGAGCATCCCCTTTATACTCTTCTCTTCTGTAGTATAAAATGTCCAGAATTATCTGAAATATATCTATTATATATAATGTCCAGGGTGATCTATAATATATAATGCTCAGGTAGTAGATTTATAATAACGTACAGTCCAGGCAAATCTATACTATATAATGTCCAGAGGCAGAGGTATATTTAGGGTATGTTTCCACGTTCAGGAAACGCTGTGGGTTGGACGCTGAGAACAGCCGCAGAGTCCAATCCGCAGCGTCCAGATGTTACAGCATAGTGGAGGGGATTTTATGAAATCCCATATCCACTATGCGTACAAAGATGCAGGTGGCAGACCTGCATATATGCACATGTGGTGCGTCTTTCTAGACCGCAGCATGTCTATTTATCTTGCGGAGACGCTCAGTCTAAGCAGATAAATAACACCGTCCTATGTATAGGATGCGGTGATTCCACATAGTTCAATGACACATGCGGAATCACCGCGCGTGCAAAAGCCGGCAAAGCTTTGGACGGAGCTGTGTCCTCTCTGCAGCGTTTCCTGAACGTGGAAACATAGCCTTAGGGTATGTGCACACGTTGCAGATTTGTCTGCAGAAGTTTCCGTACATAATCCGCATCTCTTGGCAGAAAACGCAGGTGCGTATTTGATGCGTTTTTTACATGCGGATTTGTATGCCTTTTTGTAAGCTAAATAAAGATGTTATTTAAACAAAAAAAAAAGATTTGTGATGTAATTTCTGTCCAACCTCCTCTTTTACATTAGTCCAGCGCTCATTCCCCCCAGCGCTCATTCCCCTGAGCACTCATTCCCCAGTGCTCATTCCCCACCTCAGAGCTCATTCCCACAGCGCTCATTCCCCACCTCAGAGCTCATTCCCCCCAGCGCTCATTCTCCCCAGCGCTCATTCCCCACCTCAGCGCTCATTCCCCACCTCAGCGCTCATTCCCCACCTCAGCGCTCATTCCCCCGAGCGCTCATTCCCCACCTCAGCGCTCATTCCCCCAGTGCTCATTACTCCCCAGCGCTCATTCCTCCCAGCGCTCATTCCTCCCCCCATGCCCATTCCCCCCAGCGCTCATTCCCCACCTCAGCGCTCATTCCCCACCCCAGCACTCATTCCTCACCCCAGCGCTCATTCCCCACCTCAGCGCTCATTCCCCACCTCAGCGCTCATTCCCCACCCCAGCGCTCATTCCTCACCCCAGCGCTCATTCCCCACCTCAGCGCTCATTCCCCCGTGCGCTTATTCCCCACCTCAGCGCTCATTCCCCCAGTTATCATTACTCCCCAGCGCTCATTCCTCCCCCAGCGCTCATTCCTCCCCCATGCCCATTCCCCCCCAGCGCTCATTCCCCACCTCAGCGCTCATTCCCCACCCCAGCACTCATTCCTCACCCCAGCGCTCATGCCCCACCTCAGCGCTCACTGCCCCCCCAGCACTCACTGCCCCACAGCGCTCACTGCCCCCACAGCGCTCACTGCCCCCCCAGCGCTCACTGCCCCTCAGCGCTCACAGCCCCACAGCGCTCACTGCTCCCACAGCGCTCGCTGTCCTACAGTGCTCACTGCCCCCAGCGCTCACTGCCCCCACAGCGCTCACTGCCCCACAGCGCTTACTGCCCCCCCCAGCCCCAGTGCTCACTGCCCCCCCAGCCCCAGTGCTCATCCAGCCCCAGCGTTCACTGCCCCCAGCTCCAGCGCTCACTGCCCCCCCAGCCCCAGCGTTCACTGCCCCCCAGCCTATGAGAGTGGAGTGGCGTCCATATTCATGAGCTTAATGAGCGGTACCACCAGTGACCGCGTGCTCATACAGGAAGATGTCGGCGCTGGACCATTGGAGCTGCAGGCAGCAGGAGGAGGTGAGTATGATGACGGAGGGTATTTAGGGGGTGAGGGAAGCAAGGAGAGGGCCGACCCCCTGGAGTTAAAAAAAAAATCATGCCCTCGAGTGCCTAGTGGCAAATACGGCCCTGCATCCACTCTTTCTCTCCAGACCCCTCCGTTTCCCATCTACTTTCCCCACCAAACCCCGACAGCCACTTATTTCCCTGAGAAGTAGAGGATCTGTGGCGCCCTGAGGGTCCAGTCGCCACAGAGATGTTGCATCGCACCCAGCGGTGTGACACCTGACTCTCAGGTAAGGAGGAAACACCCCATTGACTTCAAGTTAAAAGGCGGTTGGGGCTTCATCCAGGAGCCCGGGGTATACCTTGAAATTTTTGTGAACCGCCGGGATGTAGAGGCTCACTTGCCAGAAGGACACCCGGGGAGGGACCTGTTGGTGGGAGACCTAGTTATGTACACCCGACACTGGGGTTACAAGGGGTGGTATGCCCTAAATGTTAACCGGTATGACCCCTCTCTGCCAGTAAGCAGGGAATTCAGTATGCCCTCAGCAACCCAGTCCTCTCCGACCAGGCCTCTGCCAGTGCACCAGCCCCACTCCGCACATCTCTTCCGACTCCCTCAGCGGCCTCCTCGGCAATCCCAGCAAGGGAAGTAGTACAAATAAAAGGCCCATACCCGGTACCCGTTAGGCCCCCAGGGGTCCGTACAGTTCGGGACATTGGGATCCAGACCCGTCAGGAAACGAGTGAAGAGGACGTCCAGACTCACATAGCGGGCCATGATCTGACCGTACAGGCCACCCGACGTCATCAGGTCCGGGTGAGCCCTGGTGTAATGGATGTCTGGGAAGCTCCGGCCGAGTACCAGATGGTACCTGCCACTCCACCCAGCCAAGAATAATTAGAAACCCGGACAGGGTCATTGCGTGTAAATAGTTGAAATATTGCTGCACCTGGACAGGTGAATGTTCAAGAATTTGATAAAAAGTTCTATAAGTGTTTGTTGAAAGAACCCTGGTTGGGCAATAGTATTAATATAAATTGTGTCTGAAGTGAACTTAGAAGCCATGAACTGTGCTGGCTCACAAACTGTGATATGTAAATAGTTGGCACTTCGGTGCTCCATCTTGGTTTTACACAAAACCTTACCGTGCACTAATTGCAACTACCTCAGAAGTTAAAAACCCGTTTGGTGTGGCCGAAAGTGAGGACTGCCAAAGGAATGTCTTGCAGCCCACCCAAGACCACCGTTGGAGGTTTGGAGCGGGTCCTCCACAAGCACTAAATCGGACACTATGAAGTTACCCCGTTGGGGGTAAGTCCTAAGAAGTCTCAGTGAACTTCGACAGAACCATTATTTATACTTTTTAATGTTATTATTAAAAATGTT
>JARQOD010014189.1:0-11134 GCA_033576555.1 Oophaga sylvatica
GCGGGAGAGTGAGAGTGCGGCAATTAGAGAGCGATCTGAGGAAGAGTGAGAGTGCGCCAATTAGAGAGCGATCTGCGGGAGAATGAAAGTGCCGCATTTAGAGAGCGATCTGCGGGAGAGTGAGAGTGCAGCATTTAGAGAGCGATCTGCGGGAGAGGGAGAGTGCGGCATTTAGAGAGCGATCTGCAGGAGAGTGAGAGTGCGGCATTTAGAGAGCGATCTGCGGGAGAGTGAGAGTGCAGCATTTAGAGAGCGATCTGCGGGAGAGTGAGGGGTGCAGCATTTAGAGAGCGATCTGCGGGAGAGGGAGAGTGCGGCATTTAGAGAGCGATCTGCGGGAGAGTGAGAGTGCGGCAATTAGAGAGCGATCTGCAGGACAGTATGAATTGTTACAGCCTAAACAATGCTCCGCTGCTTCTCGCTCACATCCGCGCTGTATCATCACTAGAGTTGAGCGATACTTTCCGATATCCTAAAGTATCGGAATCGGAATGGTATCGCCGATATCACTAAAATATCGGCGATACCCGATACCGATACCGGAAGTCCCATGTAAGTCTATGGGAACAAAATATCGCAACTAAAAAAAACCCATTCTTTCCTTGTAAACACTAAATATACACACATAGAATACATATATATATATATACATGTCATTGTGACATATATATATACATATATGTATAGTTTATACACTTCTACATAGTAAAATATCCTCTCATTCAATTGCCGGGTAAAGCCGGCTTCAGTGAAAAGACAGAAGCACCCG
This sequence comes from Oophaga sylvatica, assembly GCA_033576555.1. Taxonomy (NCBI): domain Eukaryota; kingdom Metazoa; phylum Chordata; class Amphibia; order Anura; family Dendrobatidae; genus Oophaga; species Oophaga sylvatica. The sequence continues at coordinate 770 of JARQOD010014189.1, forward strand.
ACATGAAATGACACTTGGTGTACATAGGGTTAACCATGTCTTTTCATGTCGTTTGCTATCTGATTTGCACAAACAATTAAATCAGACTATGTGTGCAAAATTTCACACCTGTAGGGGTTAATTAAAGGTGTAAATTCGTTGTAAAAAAAACGGACTTTTTTTGCTACGAATTTACACCTTTAATTAACCCCTACAGGTGTGAAATTTTGCACACATAGTCTGATTTAATTGTTTGTGCAAATTAGGCTGGAGTCACACACAACCACAAAAAATCGGTCCGTTTTAGACGGTCGACAATCGGATCAAAATAAAAACATCACACATCCTTCTGGCATCCGATTTTCCTTCAAAGATGCGATTTAATCGCATGTGTGTGTACCTTGTAACATCCGATTTTCATCCGACTTGCGAGATTTTCTCGCAGGCTTGCAAAACTGACATATAATGGATCCAAAAGAATAGTATTTAAATGCCAAAAGAAAGAATAGATATATACACACATATATATATATATATATATATATATATATATATATATATGTCATTGTGACATATATATATATATACATATATTTATAGTTCTTACACTTCTACATACTGTTATAGCCGCTAATTCAATTGCCGGCTTCAGTGAAATCACAGAAGCCGACATGAAATGATACATTGTTTCCACACATTTAACCATGTAATTTCATGTATTTTTATATATGTTTGAAACATACAATTACATGAGTATATGTGTGCTAAATTTCAGACATGTAGGGGTTAATTAAAGGTGTAAATTCGTTAAAAAAAAATGCGTGGGCTCCCGCTGTATTTTCTCCACCAGACAGACAAAGCAAAGCGAGTGGGGGCAGATAATAATAGCCTAGGGAGGGTACATTTTTTTTGTGCCCCCCCTGGCTACTAACATCTGCCCCCAGACACCCCAGAAAGGGCAAATCTATAATTAGATTCGCCCTTTCTGGCACTTTGCCCGTCTATTCCCATTGCCCTGTAGCGGTGGCGAATGGGTTAATAAGGGGTTAAAATGACCTTGCAATTGAAAGGTCACTTTAAGCCAGGTTAATAATTGATAGCTGTCAATTAGGCAACTATCAATTATTAATCCTATTGTATGAAAGAAAAATCAAACACACACAGTTTAATAAAAAAGAAGTTTAATTAAATAATCACACAGTTTTTGACCATATTTTATTTTCCTGCTAAAACCATTTCCTGTAATAAAAATAAAATAAAAAAGCAAAATTATACTTACCAATCCGATGTACAGTCAGGTCCCACGGTGTAATCCATCAGAAAGGGTTAACAGGTTACAGGTCGCAGAGAGCTAATAATGCTGTCTCAGACCTGTATTCCCCTGAATGAATAAGTTCCTCTCCCAGCGAAAGTAGAGGAATAGATTCATGAATGGAGCTTAATTGATTTCTTGCCAATTTAACTGTAGTGACCTGACCTAAAGGGAAAGTGGACACAATCAATTAAGCTTCATTCATGAAACACATCCTCTCCTGTCACCAGGAGAGGAACTTATTCATTCATGAGCTTTGAGCTGAGCATGCAGGATTACTTGCACTGCTTGGCTCAAAGCTAGTTAACCCTTTGTGAAGGATTACAGCGTGGGACGTGACAGATCAGCGGAATAGGTAAGAATAATGTTGTTTTATTTCTTTTTCTTTATTTTAGGAGATCAATGGCTTCGCACGGATTTAGTGTAAAATAAAATATGGTCAAAAAAATGTGTTTTTATTTCATTAAAATTATTTATTCTTAAAGTGTGTGTGTTTTTTTATTTACTTCAATAGGATTAATAATTGATAGTTGTCTAATTGACAGCTATCAATCATTAACCTGCCTTAAGGTCACCTTTCAATTGCAAGGTGACAGTAAGGTGAGATTAACCCATTCGCCACCGCTACAGGGCAATGGGAATAGACGGGCAAAGTGCCAGAAAGGGCGAATCTAATTATAGATTTGCCCTTTCTGGGGTGTCTGGGGGCAGATGTTAGTAGCCAGGGGGGGCACAAAAAAATGCACCCTCCCTGGGCTATTATTATCTGCCCCCACTCGCTTTGCTTTGTCTGTCTGGTGGAGAAAATACAGCGGGAGCCCACGCATTTTTTTTCAACGAAATTACACCTTTAATTAACCCCTACATGTCTGAAATTTTGCACAAATACACTCATGTAATTGTATGTTTCAAACATATATAAAAATACATGAAATTACATGGTTAAATGTGTGTAAACAATGTATCATTTCATGTCGGCTTCTGTGATTTCACAAAACCCGGCAATTGAATTAGCGGCTATTACAGTATGTAGAAGTCTAGGAACTATAAATATATGTATATATACATGTCACAATGACATGTATATATATATATATGTGTTCTATGTGTATATATCTATTCTTTCTAGTCTTTATTAAAGCTGTCAGTGTGATTTTACAGTATAGGCGGGGATGAATTGCCGGCTTTTCTAAAGGACACCGATGCGATTTCATCGCAAGTCACACAGTGTGGTCCGTTTGTAATCAGATTTTTCATCGCTCCCATAGACTTGCATTGGCGATTGTCGACCGACAATCGGTGACAATCGCGGCATGCTGCGATTGTACACGGACGTTTAAAACGGACCACAAAAAATCTGATACTGGGAGCTGCTCCATAGATTAACATAGGTCCGACTGCAATGCGATATTTCATCGCATTGCAGTCGTCCGATTTTGTCGCCAGTGTGACTCCGGCCTTAGATAGCAAAGGACATGAAAAGACATGGTTAACCCTATGTACACCAAGTGTCATTTCATGTCACCCGACATGAAATGACACTTGGTGTACATAGGGTTAACCATGTCTTTTCATGTCCTTTGCTATCTAATTTGCACAAACAATTAAATCAGACTATGTGTGCAAAATTTCACACCTGTAGGGGTTAATTAAAGGTGTAAATTCGTTGTAAAAAAAACGGACTTTTTTGCTACGAATTTACACCTTTAATTAACCCTACAGGTGTGAAATTTTGCACACATAGTCTGATTTAATTGTTTGTGCAAATTAGATAGCAAAGGACATGAAAAGACATGGTTAACCCTATGTACACCAAGTGTCATTTCATGTCGGGTTCTGCATTTTCACAAAAGCCGGCAATTGAATTAGCGGCTATTATACTATGTAGAAGTGTATGAACTACAAATATAAATATATATATATATGTGTCACAAATTCAATGACATGTATATATATATATGAGGTGTAAAATTGCTGAAAAAAAATGCGTGGGCTCCCGCCCTATTTTCGCAACCAGACAGACAAAGCCAGTGAGTGGGGGCAGATAATAATAGCCCAGAGAGGGACCATTATTTTTGCCCCCCCTGGCTACTAACATCTGCCCCCAGACACCCCAGGAAAGACAAATCTATAATTAGATTCGCCCTTTCTGGCACTTTGCCCGTCTATTCCCATTGCCCTGTAGCGGTGGCGAATGGGTTAATATGGGGTTAAAGCCACCTTGCTATTGAAAGGTGACCTTAAGCCAGGTTAATAATTGAGAGCTGTCAATTAGACAACTATCAATTATTAATCCTATTGCATGAAATAAAAATAAAACACACACTTTAATTAAAAATCATTTTAATGAAATAAAGACACATGTTTTTGACCATCTTTTATTTTACTGCAAAAACCATTTCCTGTAATAAAAATAAAATAAAAAAGCAAAATTATTCTTACCTATCCCATGCACAGTCAGGTCCCACGGTGTAATCCTTCAGAAAGGGTTAATGTTTACTGCAGGGACCGCAGCTAATGCTGCAGCCTCACAGTAAACCCCAAATGAATGAGTTCCTCTCCTGCCTGACAGGAGAGTAAAGGCTGGGTGTCACATAACGATACATCAGCGATCCCGACAACGATATGCACTTGTCAGGATCGCTGGTGTATCGCTACATGATCGCTGCTGAGCTGCCAAACAGGCAGCGATCTGGGACAGCGACACTGCGGGTAACATCGCTTAAGGGCCCGTCTCACATAGCGATATCGCTACCGAGATCGCTGCTGAGTCACTAGTTTTGTGACGCAGCAGCGAGCTCACCAGCGATATCGCTGTGTGTGACATTCAGCGACGATCAGCCCCCTGCCGGGTATCGCTGATCGTCGCAGAAATGTCAGGACCTTTTTTTGATCGCTGGTTTCCCTCTGACAGGCACGCATCGCTGCGTGTGACAGGCGGGAGACCAGCGATCCGCTGGTAACCAAGGTACACAGCGGGTTTCCAGGCACCGCGCAGCGCTTGGAAACCCGCTGTGTACCTTGGATACCAGCTCCCTGCATCAGGGCGCTGGTATCCAAGGTACACAGCGGGTTTCTAGGCACAGCCCCGCGCCTGGAAACCCGCTGTGTACCTTGGTTACCAGCGGATCGCTGGTCTCCCGCCTGTCACACGCAGCGATGTGTGCCTGTCAGCGGGAAACCAGCGATCAAAGGTCCTGACATTTCAGCGACGATCAGCGATACCCGGCAGGGGGGCTGATCGTCGCTGAATGTCACACACAGCGATATCGCTGGTGAGCTTGCTGCTGCGTCACAAAACTAGTGACTCAGCAGCGATCTCGGTAGCGATATCGCTATGTGAGACGGGCCCTTAAGTGGAAAGCTTAATTGATTGCTTTCCACTTTCACTTCAGGTCAGCCAGGGACACAATCAGTGACGTCAGAGGGAACTGATTAACAAAAATAGGGTTCCCTTCGAAAAAAAAATGGCGTGGGGTCCCCCTATTTTTGTTAACCAGCCAGATGAAGCAGACCGCTGAGGCCTGGATTTTCAGGCTGTTAAGGAGCCAAGATCCATGGACCTTGCCAGCCTGATAATACCAGGCCACAGCAGTCTGTATATCTTGGCTGATTAACAAAAATAGGGATCCCCTCGAAAAAAATTGGCGTGGGTCCCCCCTATTTTTGTTAACCAGCCAGATGAAGAAAACCGCTGAGGCCTGGATTTTCAGGCTGTTAAGGAGTCAAGATCCATGGACCTTGCCAGCCTGATAATACCAGGCCACAGCAGTCTGCATATCTTGGCTGATTAACAAAAATAGGGGATCCCCTCGAAAAAAATTGGCGTGGGGTCCCCCCTATTTTTGTTAACCAGCCAGATGAAGCAGACCGCTGAGGCCTGGATTTTCAGGCTGTTAAGGAGCCAAGATCCATGGACCTTGCCAGCCTGATAATACCAGGCCACAGCAGTCTGCATATCTTGGCTGATTAACAAAAATAGGGGATCCCCTTGAAAAAAATTGGCGTGGGGTCCCCCCTATTTTTGTTAACCAGCCAGATGAAGCAGACCGCTGAGGCCTGGTTTTTCAGGCTGGTAAGGATCCAATATCCATGGACCTTGCAAGCCTGATAATACCAGGCCACAGCAGTCTGCTTAGCTTGGCTGGTTAACAAAAATAGGGGATCCCCTCGAAAAAAAAAACGGCGTGGGGATCCCCCCTATTTTTGTTAACCAGCCAAGTAAAATGCAGACTGCTGCGGCCTGGTATTAAAAGACTGTCAAGGCCCATGGATTTTGGCCCTCAACAGCCTGATAATACCAGGCTACAGCAGCCCCACATTTGGCGCATCAAAAGATGTGCCAATTGTGGCACTTTACCCGGCTCTTCCCACTTGCCCTGTAGCGGTGGCAAGCGGGGTAATAAGGGGTTATTGTCACCGTTGATTGCACGGTGACAATAAGCCCGGTTAATAATGGAGAGGTGTCAATAAGACACCGATCCATTATTAATCCGAAAGTTATTAAATGTGTAAAAAAAAGACAAAGCAAGAAAAAAGTCTTTTAATGAAATAAAAGAGACAACACAGTTTTCATTTTTTTTATTACTCTCTCATTCCTGCGACGCCATCGATCTCCTGTAAAAAAAGAAAAAAAACAAACCAACAGTATACCACCTGTCCGACGCAGGTTATAACGATAGTCCCACGACGATCCAGCTCTGCTACATCGCAATGACAGGCAGAGCCTGTCATTGCAACGCAGCACAGCTGATTACCTGCTTCCCCGGCGGTGACGTCATCGGACTGACTGCTTTACGGCCGGGATTACCCAGCAGTCACTGCAGTTATCGCGAGAAACTGCATGTGACCGCCGGGGAAAGAAGATGGCGGCCATGAAGCAGTGCAGGACGTGACCGCCGGAGATCTTCTGCCAGGTAAGTGCCGCTGACTCCTGACAGACCCGACCGACGGACACTGACAGTGACAGTGACAATCCCGATTCCGGTATCCGATAAGACGAAAATATCGGAACTCGGAATCGGAATTCCGATACAGCTAATATCGGCCGATACCCGATATTTGCAGTATCGTATCGCTCAACACTAATCATCACATCACTGTCACAACACTCAATTACCAAGAACCCGCAGAAAGAAAAGCTCCATCCGGGAAGCTTCATTCAGCTGCTGGTTACAGAATGATCATCAGATTCCAGGAAAGCGCAACAATGTAAGAGAGGAGCAGAGACATTAACAGAGGCCGAAGAGAGGAGCAGAGACATTAACACAGGCCTAAGAGAGGAGCAGAGACATTAACAGAGGCCGAAGAGAGGAGCAGAGACATTAACAGAGGCCGAAGAGAGAAGCAGAGACATGAACAGAGGCCGAAGAGAGAAGCAGAGACATGAACAGAGGCCGAAGAGAGGAGCAGAGACATTAACAGAGGCCGAAGAGAGGAGCAGAGACATTAACACAGGCCTAAGAGAGGAGCAGAGACATTAACAGAGGCCGAAGAGAGGAGCAGAGACATTAACAGAGGCCGAAGAGAGAAGCAGAGACATGAACAGAGGCCGAAGAGAGAAGCAGAGACATGAACAGAGGCCGAAGAGAGGAGCAGAGACATTAACAGAGGCTGAAGAGAGGAGCAGAGACATTAACAGAGGCCGAAGAGAGGAGCAGAGACATTAACACAGGCCTAAGAGAGGAGCAGAGACATTAACACAGGCCGAAGAGAGGAGCAGAGACATTAACAGAGGCCGAAGAGAGGAGCAGAGACATGAACAGAGGCCGAAGAGAGAAGCAGAGACATGAACAGAGGCCGAAGAGAGGAGCAGAGACATTAACAGAGGCGAAGAGAGGAGCAGAGACATTAACAGAGGCCGAAGAGAGGAGCAGAGACATTAACACAGGCCTAAAGAGGAGCAGAGACATTAACACAAGGCCGAAGAGAGGAGCAGAGACATTAACAGAGGCCGAAGAGAGGAGCAGAGACATTAACACAGGCCAAGAGAGGAGCAGAGACATTAACAGAGGCCGAAGAGAGGAGCAGAGACATTAACACAGGCCGAAGAGAGGAGCAGAGACATTAACAGAGGCCGAAGAGAGGAGCAGAGACATAACAGAGGCCGAAGAGAGGAGCAGAGACATTAACAAGGCCAAGAGAGGAGCAGAGACATTAACAGAGGCCGAAGAGAGAGCAGAGACATTAACACAGGCCTAAGAGAGGAGCAGAGACATTAACAGAGGCCGAAGAGAGGAGCAGAGACATTAACACAGGCCGAAGAGAGGAGCAGAGACATTAACAGAGGCCGAAGAGAGAAGCAGAGACATGAACAGAGGCCGAAGAGAGAGCAGAGACATTAACACAGGCCGAAGAGAGAAGCAGAGACATTAACAGAGGCTGAAGAGAGAAGCAGAGACATTAACAGAGGCCGAAGAGAGGAGCAGAGACATTAACACAGGCCGAAGAGAGGAGCAGAGACATTAACAGAGGCCGAAGAGAGAAGCAGAGACATGAACAGAGGCCGAAGAGAGGAGCAGAGACATTAACAAGGCCGAAGAGAGAAGCAGAGACATTAACAGAGGCCGAAGAGAGGAGCAGAGACATTAACAGAGGCCGAAGAGAGGAGCAGAGACATTAACAGAAGCCGAAGAGAGGAGCAGAGACATTAACAGAAGCCGAAGAGAGGAGCAGAGACATTAACACAGGCCGAAGAGAGAAGCAGAGACATTAGCGCTGGCGGAAGAGAGGAGCAGAGACATTAGCGCTGGCGAAGAGAGGAGCAGAGACATTAGCGCTGGTGGAAGAGAGGAGCAGAGACATTAGCGCTGGCGGAAGAGAAGAGCAGAGACATTAGCGCTAGCCAGAGAGAGAGCCAGAGATATTAGTGCTGGGTGGAAAGAGGAGCACAGACATTAATGCTTGCCATAGAGAGTTGCAGAGACATTAGCAGTGGCTGAAGGGGAGCAGAGACATTAGCGCTGGCCAAAGAGAAGAGCAGAGACATTAGCTGCCCATCTGACTTCTGCAGACAGAGACCACTATATGGCAGTAGTCTCCTCTGGATGTGTAACACCCCAATGTTGGTGATTACATTACAATGTTTTTACAATGTGAATTGCATTAGAAATATGCCGTCAAATACTTGAATGAATGCAGTGTGTGAATGTGCAGTATGCAGCTCACCCTGAGGTTAACCACATCACTGCCAGACAGGAAATCATTATGTGAGTGGAATTTATTTGATAATTTGCAACAATCCTGGTTGCTGGTGAGAGTAGTAGCAGTGAGGCAGCCACAGCAAGAAAGTAGGAGAGGAGCTCTCCATGCTCCAGAGGCCGACACAGCAAGGATGTAGGAGAGCAGCTCTCCATGCTCCAGAGGCCGACACAGCAAGGATGTAGGAGAGGAGCTCTCCATGCTCCAGAGGCCACACAGCAAGGATGTAGGAGAGGAGCTCTCCATGCTCCAGAGGCCGACACAGCAAGGATGTAGGAGAGGAGCTCTCCATGCTCCAGAGGCCGACACAGCAAGGATGTAGGAGAGGAGCTCTCCATGCTCCAGAGGCCAACACAGCAAGGATGTAGGAGAGGAGCTCTCCAGCTCCAGAGGCCGACACAGCAAGGATGTAGGAGAGCAGCTCTCCATGCTCCAGAGGCCGAAAACAGCAAGGATGTAGGAGAGGAGCTCTCCATGCTCCAGAGGCCGACACAGCAAGGATGTAGAGAGCAGCTCTCCATGCTCCAGAGGCCGACACAGCAAGGATGTAGGAGAGGAGCTCTCCATGCTCCAGAGGCCAACACAGCAAGGATGTAGGAGAGGAGCTCTCCATGCTCCAGAGGCCGACACAGCAAGGATGTAGGAGAGGACTCTCCATGCTCCAGAGGCCGACACAGCAAGGATGTAGGAGAGGAGCTCTCCATGCTCCAGAGGCCAACACAGCAAGGATGTAGGAGAGGAGCTCTCCGTGCTACAGAGGCCAACACAGCAAGGATGTAGGAGAGCAGCTCTCCATGCTCCAGAGGCCAACACAGCAAGGATGTAGGAGAGGAGCTCCCGTGCTACAGAGGCCAACACAGCAAGGATGTAGGAGAGGAGCTCTCCATGCCCAGAGGCCAACACAACAAGGATGTAGGAGAGCAGCTCTCCATGCTCCAGAGGCCAACACAGCAAGGATGTAGGAGAGGAGCTCTCCGCTCCGAGAGGCCAAACATAACAAGGATAGGAGAGCAGCCTCCAGCCCAGAGGCCGAACATAACAAGGATGAAGGGCAGCAGATCCCATGCTCAGAGGCCGACACAGACAAGGATGTAGGAGAGCAGGCTCCATGTCCAGAGGCCAACACAGCAAGGATGTAGGAGAGCAGCTTCCATGCTCCAGAGGGCCAAACACCCGCAAGGAGTAGGAGAGCAGCTCTCCATGCTCCAGAGGGCCAACAGCAAGGATGTAGGAGAGCAGCTCTCCATGCTCCAGAGGCCGACACAGCAAGGATGTAGGAGAGAGCTCTCCCATGCTCCAGAGGCCAACACAGCAAGGGGTAAGGGGGGGGCTCCCATGCCCCGGGCCCAAAACAGCAAGGAAGTAAAGGGGAAGAGCTTCCCCCCAAAGGGCTAAAAGGCCCCCCAAAACACAGCAAGGATTTAAAAAAGCCCCAATGCCCAGAGGCCCACACAGAAAAGGTGTAAAGGAGCCTCCATGTCCAGAGGCCAAAACGCAAGGTGGGGGAGGGTCTCCATGCTCCAGACCCGCCCCCAAACAAAAGGGTTGGGGAAAAGGGGCTCCCCGTGCCCAGGGCCCCACACGCAAGGATGTAGGGAGGAGCTCTCCATGCCCCCAAAGGCCCCCCACGCAAGGGGTGGAGGCAGCTCCCAAACCCAGGGGCCCCACCCCAAAAAAAAAAGGAGGCCCCTCCCCAAAGGGGCCCCAAAAAAAAGGGCCCCAACCCCCAAAACAAGGATGTGGGGAAAAGCTCTCCAAAGCTCCAGAACCACCCAGAAAGAAAGTGGAGAGACTCCCACCCCAAAGGCCAACACACAAGGGGTAGGAGAGGAGCTTTCCCTCTCCAGAGGCCCACACAAAAAGGAAATTAAAGG
>JARQOD010014190.1:0-11122 GCA_033576555.1 Oophaga sylvatica
ACCCCCCAATCCTGATGTCATGGTCCTTTCACCCCCAATCCTGTTGTGCATGGTCCCCTCACCCCCCAACCCTGATGTGCATGGTCCCCTCACCCCCAATCCTGATGTGCATGGTCCTCTCACCCCCCCAATCCTGATATGCATGGTCCCTCTCACCCCCAACCCTTATGTGCATGGTCCCCTTATCCCCCAATCCTGATGTGCATGGTCCCCTCACCCCCAATCCTGATGTGCATGGTCCCTCCACCCCCCAATCCTGATGTGCATGGTCCCCTCACCCCCCAATCCTGATGTGCATGGTCCCCTCACCCCCCAATCCTGATGTGCATGGTCCTTTCACCCCCCAATCCTGATGTGCATGGCCCCTCACCCCCCAATCCTGATGTGCATGGTCCCCTCACCCCCAATCCTGATGTGCATGGTCCCCTCAACCCCCAATCCTGATGTGCATGGTCCTTTCACCCCCCAATCCTGATGTGCATGGTCCCCTCACCCCCCATTCCTGATGTGCATGGTCCCCTCACCCCCCAATCCTGATGTGCATGGTCCCCTCACCCCCCAATCCTGATGAGCATGGTCCCCCTCACCCCCGCCAATCCTGATGTGCATGGTCCCCTCACCCCCCAATCCTGATGTGCATGATCCCTTCACCCCCAATCCTGATGTGCATGGTCCCCTCACCCCCCAATCCTGTGTGCATGGTCCTCTCACCCCCCCAATCCTGATATGCATGGTCCTCTCACCCCCCAATCCTGATGTGCATGATCCCTTCACCCCCCAATCCTGATGTGCATGGTCCCCTCACCCCCCAATCCTGATGTGCATGGTCCCCTCACCCCCCAATCCTGATGTGCATGGTCCCATCACCCCCCCAATCCTGATGTGCATGGTGCCCTCAACCCCCCAATCCTGATGTGCATGGTCCCATCACCCCCCCAATCCTGATGTGCATGGTCCCCTCACCCCCCAATCCTGATGTGCATGGTCCCCTCAACCCCAAATCCTGATGTGCATGGTCCCCTTACCCCCCAATCCTGATGTGCATGGTCCCCTCACCCCCCAATCCTGATGTGCATGGTCCCCTCACCCCCAATCCTGATGTGCATGGGTCCCCTCACCCCCAATCCTGATGTGCATGGTCCTTTCACCCCCCAATCCTGATGTGCATGGTCCCCTCACCCCCCAATCCTGATGTGCATGGTCCCTCACCCCCAATCCTGATGTGCATGGTCCCCTCACCCCCCAATCCTGATGTGCATGGTCCCCTCACCCCCGCCAATCCTGATGTGCATGGTCCCCTCACCCCCCAATCCTGATGTGCATGATCCCTTCACCCCCCAATCCTGATGTGCATGGTCCCTTCACCCCCCAATCCTGATGTGCATGGTCCCCTCACCCCCCAATCCTGATGTGCATGGTCCCCTCACCCCCCAATCTGATGTGCATGGTCCTTTCACCCCCCAATCCTGATGTGCATGGTCCCCTCACCCCCCAATCCTGATGTGCATGGTCCCCTCACCCCCCAATCCTGATGTGCATGGTCCCCCTCACCCCCCCCAATCCTGATGTGCATGGTCCTCTCACCCCCCAACCCTGATGTGCATGGTCCCCTACCCCCCAATCCTGTTGTGCATGGTCCCCTCACCCCCAATCCTGATGGCATGGTCCCCTCAACCCCCAATCCTGATGTGCATGGTCCCCTCACCCCCCAATCCTGATGTGCATGGTCCCCTCACCCCCCAATCCTGATGTGCATGGTCCCTTCACCCCCCAATCCTGATGTGCATGGTCCCTTCAACCCCCAACCCTGATGTGCATGGTCCCCTCACCCCCCAATCCTGATGTGCATGGTCCCCTCACCCCCGCCAATCCTGATGTGGCATGGTCCCCTCACCCCCCAATCCTGATGTGCATGGTCCCTCACCCCCCAATCCTGATGTACATGGTCCCTCACCCCCCAACCCTGATGTGCATGGTCCGCTCACCCCCAATCCTGATGTGCATGGTCCCCCTCACCCCCCCTATCCTGATGTGCATGGTTCCCTCACCCCCCAATCCTGATGTGCATGGTCCCCTCACCCCCCCAATCCTGATGTGCATGGCCCCCTCACCGCTATTAAACTGCACAGAACCCCAAAAAAACAAACATTTATACTCACCTTTCATCCCTGTGCTCCAGCGCTGTTCCGTTCAGCTGGACACCGGGGGAGGAGAGCGGCGCCGGAGTACGCGCATGCCCATACCGCGCGGTCTGGCGCCATGTTGCTGAAGACACACTGTAAATGTGTCTTCAGCAAAATGGCGCCAGAAAGCGCTAATGCGCATGCGCGATCCGACGTGCACTCCTGGTCTCCTCCCCCGGGAGAAGAGAAGAGCCGCGGCAATGCTCCTCCGGACAGGTAAGTATGTGAGTATGGCGCCGGAGATCGCGGTGTGCATCCAGTACGCATACCGCGATCTCTGGCGCCATACAGAGTACTCACCGCTCTGGATGCCTCACTCTGTCTGGAGCCAGACTGCGCAGGCGTGTCGCGCTTGCACAGTCTATAAAGGCTTCAGACAGAGTGACGCTCCCACCGTTATATTATAGATACTTATATATTAAAAATGAACTGTCTGAAAGCTGATTAATTGGAAAACCATTCCACTTTTCCCTTCAGCTGAATTTACAAAATAGGTTTTTTAGGCATTTTTATTTAGGTAAACGCAGAAGTGTTTGGAAAAAACACATTTGTTCTTTTGCATCTATCTGTGTGAATTCATCCTAATTTCTCTCCTTCACATACACGCTTTTCAGTTTTTTTTTATTTTTTTTGGAAAAAAAAGCATGAAGTTCATAAACAGGGACTTGTAAGCCATTGAGGGTAGGGTACGATTGCCCATTGTGCCAGTCTGTCAGTTTGTTTAATTTTATGTATGTTATGTGTGTATGTATATTATACATATGATATAGAGTACCATGGAATTTGTGGTACATTAAAAATAATAATAATAATAAACTTCAAATATTTATAAAAGTATTTTTAAAGTGTTTTTGGATGTGTTTTTCTATTTTGTTGTATTTCTAAATGCTTATTTTGAGACCTTTCAAGAAATATGATAAAAACTGCGATAACTAGAGCATGCTACATTTTTTTAAATATTTAAAAAATGTCACCAAATGTTCGTATAATGTAAAGCTCTTCATGTTGCACTATATACTTTAGACTAAGGCTACCGTGTGACATTTGCCACACAACACTCATATCAATGTGTCACACTGCATCATCACATCCAATGAATGCTTTTGGTGTCGCAAATGTGTTAGATTTTTTGTCGCTGGTGACAAGTCACATGCAGTTAACTTGCTATAGGCTTCAGTGCCAGTCATATGCACCTGCGATGGTGTGTGCCACTTTTTGCCGATTTGGCTATTATTTTTACATAAAGGTAACAGCTATAAATTAGTCATATGACAGCAAGTAGCAGACAATTTGCACAGATGTAGTTGTAACATCTAGCCAGACAAAATAATAAGAAAAGCCATTAAAGTCGTTGAAAAATCGACATTTTTCTGAAAAATGTATGTGAAAGTAGTTGTACCATAGAAATGATGAATCATTGTGCGTCTGAGATAGATTTTAAAGACGAGCGTCTGATATATTTTACAAGCGAAGTATATATAATATAGTAAGATTCTGTAACTGTGTCTTAACCTCATCCAGCTAATTCACAGCAGATCGCATCACTGTTCACATTTAAGCAATTTAGTTGGAGCTGTAAGTAATCACAGAGGTAACAGTTTAGTGATTACGTGTTGCTCTCATGTTTTCAGTCAAAATGTGTTTTAAAGTAAGCATAAAAGAGCATTAAGTGGTTTCATTTAGTTACACATGATTAATTCTCTAGCATTTCGCCAAAGGTCCCCTTAGGACTCAACTGCTCAAATAAAATAGTCTGAGCAATTTTACAAAAAATCTGAACCCAATAAAAGAATATCTTTTACCATCAAAACGATAAAACTGTAAGTCTCATTGCATTTCTTCTTACTTTATATAACTTGTGATCTTTACTACTACATAAAGAGAAGTTGCTGCAAGAAAAGTTCTTTGCAATATTAAAAAGGTGTAACATGCATTCAAAGAGTTCCTAAACCTAGAATTTATGTATCATAGCCTAGCAGAGGTCATTTTTGTAACTAGCTTCTGCACAGATTCAGATCGCCACCATTTTGTTGGACCTGACGGGGCCATCAACATTTTTTAAAAAAATGCTTATACTCACATTACTGTTAACCTTTCCAGCACCTCATGTTCTCATTGTTAGCCTTCATTGTGGCATATTCCAAACACTGACTCCCTGAACCTCTCACACATCCCTGATTCTGTGCATGCGCGGCAAGTTTATGCCTCATAGCATGACATCATGACACTATGTACACTTGTGCATAACCTTCCTGGGTCTGAAAGTTGAAAGTCATGGCCCAGAAAAAGAGGCCTGTGGATTCAGCTGATGCGATGAGAATCGGAGAGGTGCTGGTAAGGGCACGGACGAATGAGTGGTTAAGGTGAGTAGAAACATATATATATTTATTTACATCTTAGGTTTATTATTCATGGGGGCTGTAGAGTCTTCAAAGCATAATAAAGAATATTTCACGGAAATATCTTTTCTATAAATCAAATTTCCAAGGAAAATCTGCATGAGCAGGATAATTTGAATTTGCCTTATCTGCTCAGCTCTATGTTTAAGATTTTCAAGCAGAAACAGACACGGCACTGATACGATCAAAAAATTGGTGGTGCTCAAGTAGGGTATCCAAGCCGTAGTACAAATAGTGGAAAAAAACTTGGCACTCAGAGAGAGAAGTGACAAAAACAAAATGTTCCATTTATTGCATCCAGAATTAATGTTAAACGTTTTCGGTCCATATCCGGATCTACATCAGAACTGATATGAGAATACTGGGTTTTATGTCTTGTTATGGATCTCCTGTTTTCAGCAAAAAGTCCAGGGAGAAATCCAAGTAGCCTGGATGCCTGGTGGAGCTAGCATGAGGTAGCGCGTGGGAGCAGGCGAACGTGGTCGCAAAGGGAGATCCATAACAAGACATATCAGTTCTGATGAAGTTCCGGATGCGGACCAAAAATGTTTAACGTTAATTCTGAATGCAATAAATGGAACATTTTGTTTTTGTCACTTCTCTCTCTGAGTGCCAAGTTTTTTCCACTATGTTTAAGATTTTGTTATGTTTTAGAATTTGTACACAATAATACATTTTATGGAAAAAAAGTCATTTTATGGTACCTGTATCCTAAGAGCTTTAACTTGTTATTGATTTTTGAGTATTCTCCTTTTACCCTTTTATTCTCTGTTTTTTACCATGATGTAAAAATAAATAGAATTGTATGATATTTCAAAGTATTTTTAGTTGTTAGTCAGGAAAACTGTTAGGCCATGTGTCAGGAACTATAAGTAGGTCTCAGTATT
The DNA here is from genome assembly GCA_033576555.1 of Oophaga sylvatica. Taxonomy (NCBI): domain Eukaryota; kingdom Metazoa; phylum Chordata; class Amphibia; order Anura; family Dendrobatidae; genus Oophaga; species Oophaga sylvatica. Next base: position 5,470 of record JARQOD010014190.1, read on the forward strand.
CATAGTAAAGCATCCTCTGCTTCACATGCTTGAAGAACAAAAACCGAAAGGTGTGAACTGGGATAAAAACTGGTGTGCATGCAGCGAGTAAACACATGTTCACAATAGCCACTGAGCAGAAAAAAACAATGACAGAAACATAATGATTAAATACATAAGAGCAAAAGAGAAAGCAACATATCTAGGATATGGGAACATTGCAAGTTGTGAAAAAAATAGTGACAAATTTTATTTCTCAATACAGACACATACATGGAGCAAAACACAACATTAAAAACAATTAAAAACATATAGAGAGTAGAAAAGTCATGTCATGAAATAATGATGCAATGACTCTCCCACATCAAAAAAGTCCCACACAGCAACAATATGTAAATATGTTTACAAACAAGGCAAACTCCACTAGAAAGAAAGTAATTAGCAAACTATTCACAGTTCTATAGTATTTTTGTATAGGCCTCCTGCACCTAATATACATTCTGCTAAATGCCGAACTTATTCCATTTTGGCCATTAGGGCTAATTCTTTGCCCTTATATGCATATATACTTTGTCTGTATGGTGCTGTGAATAGTATTTTGTACAGGCCTCTCCACGATCAATATGCATTTTATTGTTTGCTAATTACTTTCTATCTAGTGGAGTTTGCCTTGTTTGCAAACATATTTACATATTGTTGCTGTGTGGGACTTTTTTGATGTGGGAGAGTCATTGCATCATTATTTCATGACATGACTTGTCTACTCTCTATATGTTTTTAATTATTTTTAATGTGTTTTGCTCCATGTACTGTATGTGTCTGTACTGAGAAATACAATTTGTCACTATTTTTTTCACAACTTGCGGTGTTCCCATATCATAGATATCTTTGCTCTTATTTATTGCTTATTAACATACCTTTGGTGAACCCCATATCTTTGGTGTATTACCTATTGGTGCCCTCCGCATTATAACTCTATAATGGTTAAATACCCTGCAGTAAATAAATAAACAGAATAGTGCATGAAATTATTATATGGTACTTAGTTAACATGTTTTTTGATAAAAAAAAAAAATGCGGAATGCATCCCACAACTCCACAGTGACCATAATTGGGACAGTTCTAACTCTAACATTAAAACCTTACCGTTTGTCAAGTGACATGCACGTGGAAGTGACATGCATGTGGATAAGGGCGGAAAAGGACTGGGCCCAACTAGTGGACAAACAGCCGAGGGAGACCACGTCAATATAAAGCCCAGTTCAGCGGAATGGCAGGCCACACCTTTATATGCACATGATGCAAACAGAGTGAAAAAAATAATAGAGTTAGGACTGTCCCAATTGCGGTCAACATGGAGTGGTGGGATGACTTTTGCATTTTTTTGATCAAAAAACATGTTAACTATTTACCATGTATTATTTCCATGCACTATTCTGTTTATTTATTTACTGCAGGGTATTTAATCATTATGTTTATGCTTATACGCTGCTTTCACACCAGTTTATAAACCAGTTCATACCTTTGGATTTATTCCTGTCTGTTTGCATCTTGTGCATATGTGGCTGTGGTTCCACGGTCTGGAACCACAGCGCTTTGGACGGAGCGGAAATTCCGCTCCGTCTAAGCCCCGCCCCCTTTATGACGCGCGATCTTTCCGGAGGTGTTCAGGACACCTCCGGAACACCTCCGGAAAGAGCGCAGGGCTACATAGCCCTGTGTTAATTCTGTTGCGGCGACGCACCGTCGCCGCAATACGCGAGGACATGCTGCGGTCTAAAAAGACGCGCCGCATGTCCGTTTACGCAGGTTTGCCACCTGCGTATTGATACGCATAGTGGAGACGGGATTTCTTGAAATCCCCTCCACTATGCTGTAACATCTGGACGCTGCGTGTTTGGCGCTGCGCCAGCGCACAGCGCCAAACACGCAGCGTATCCTGACCGTGGAAACTCACCCTAAAGGTGCGGCATGCCTTTCCTTTAAGCTGGACATTATATTGATGTGGTCTCCCACGGCTGTGCATCCACTAGTTGGGCCCAATCCTTCTCAGCCCTTATTCACATGAATGTTACTTGACAAATGGTAAGGTTTTTAATATTAGAGTTAGGACCGTTCCAATTACGTTCACTCTGGAGTGGCGGGATGGATTTCACATTTTTTTTTATCAAAAACGTGTTAACTAAGTACCATATATTATATTCATACATTATGCTGCTTATTTACTGCAGGGTATTTCATTATTATGCTTGAAGAATTGAAGTGAATGGAAGGTGAAAGAGGAAGACTCTTACTATACCTTAAATATTGTGGTTGCTATGGACAGTGCCATCTAAACGGTTGAACATTATTGGTCTGTGATCAGTGCTATGTCCAAAGGTATTAGTAACAGTGAATGTTTAGCATATAACAATGTAATTTTTTTCTGATAAGCCACCATAATAATTCAGTACATTAGCACAGAGTTAATACTCTATACAGAAGTCAATAAAGAGTTAATAAAGTGAAATATTACTTTTGTGGACATTCATTGGAAAATATTTATGGAACTTCACACATTTTTTTTCCATTTCAACTGTGGTATGGAAATGATTGTATGTTTTTAACTGATTAATTGCTTTACATATTTCACACTTTTTTACAAATAATATGTAATACTTACCGTATATATTCGAGTATAAGCCGAGGCACCTAATTTTGCCACGGAAAACTGGGTAAGCTTATTGACATGAGTATAAGCCGGGTATGCATTGTCCCCTCATCCCTGTCCTGCTCTGTGTGACTCCCCAGTCCCATCCTTCTATGTATGGCTCGGCTGCCCCATCATATCCTTCTATACATTGCTCGGCTCCCCAGTCTCATCCTTCTATACATTGCTCAGCTCCCCCCATCCCATCCTTCTATGTATGGCTCGGCTCCCCGTCCTCCTCCGTGTTCCCCGTCCTCCTCCGTGCTCTGCCGTACTCCTCCGTGCTCCCCATCCTCTTCTGTACTCCCCATCCACCTCCGTCCTTCTCCATGCTCCCCCATCCTCCTCTGTGCTCCCCGTCCTCCCTGTCATACTCACCCTCCTCGCGCCATAACTGCACGACCCTGCATCTCCGTTGTCCCGGCTTCCTGCAACTCTCCTGTGCTGAGCGGTCACATGGCACTGCTCATTAAGGTAATGAATATGTGCTCCACGCCTATGGGAGTGGAGACACATGCATGTTCATTACCTTAATGAGCGGTACCATGTGACGGCTCAGCACAGGAGAGCTGCAGGAAGCCGGGACAATGGAGATGCAGGGACGTTCAGCGATGGCACGGGGAGGTTGAGTATGTTGTCACAGCCGCCGGATCCTGCCGATCCCCCTCCCTCGCTAGCTTTCTGCACAATGACTCGTGTATAAGCTGAGGGGGCATTTTCAGCACAAAAAAATGTGCTAAAAATTTCGGCTTATACACGAGTATATACAGTAGTATATTGCATTATGTATCATAATACTCTATTTACTATATTCAGTGCAGAGGATTGGCTACTACAACTCCCATTCCATAAAAAGTTGGGATGTGGTATAAAATGTTAAGAAAGAAAGAAGGCAATGATTTGGAAATAAAAGAATTTCTTGCAACTAAAGGTCATTTTGCACAAGGTATATATACTGTATATTCTGCTAAACAGCAAGAGCATCTCATCTGCAGATCTTATCGGACTTAGATTTTGAAGCTTTTATCAACCAGTGAAAATTGTCATTTTCTCCTGGAAATGAAGTAATAATTGGACTTCTATACACCCTAAGTTGCTCTAAATAATTGAAAGTTTGCTTTCATTAAAAAAAAATTGAATTGACAAAAAAGAAAATACTTTTTCTAGTTGTCTCAACAATGAACAACATATTTACATTAAAATATGTTCAAAAGACTCAGTAAGTAGCATTATTTACTTGATTTTTATCTTACCAGTATGTTTTTTTCTGAAAGTTTAAGTTCAGCAGAACATATCATTTAATAAATCATACGTAGACTTAAACACATATTTTTCTCTAAAATCCCTATTCAAATAATTCTGCATAAAAAAGAAAGCAGTGGAAAATATTACCGTCAATAAGAACTGAATGGAACTTGTCAGTAAGAATCTAAGAAAGGCATTCAGTCTGTTTTCTTAAATCTTTAGTGCTTCATATTATTCACAGGCTATGAGTCCTCTAGAGACATCCAGTCAGCTAACAATATAAAGCCTCTGAATCGGTTTGTCCAAACAAAAATATTTAGGATGGACAGATTCAAAGGAACCTAAAGGTCACTTTACACAGGGGACACTATCATGTACAGATTTGAAAAGCCTCTGCTTAGAAAGCTACATGGAATTTCAAATATACCTTTAACTTTTCTCTGTGAGGCATCTATGAGTTTTAGATTATTTTATGAGAGAAATCCATAGAGATAAGTGAAATGGATAAATGTATAGGTATTTGCATTTCCCCAATATTATGATAACTCAATCAAAAATTGTAATATCCATCTGATTGGTGTATATTGTGATGGGCGAACCCAAACAGCAAAGTTCAGAGTCCAGATTGAAGAAGACATAGCGTCCGTGCACTGACCCCGAACACAGACTTCTCTAGGAAGTCCGTGTTACTGTTTGGTTTGACTGCCCGAACATTGGCTATTTTCTGCGCTGTCATCTGTGTGACACCATGAGAAACACTGGCTCTGATCTGCGATAAGTTCAGTACCGTCAGTAAGAGCACTGCGGTTTCCATGCTGTTATACAGATGACAGAGTGTGAGCCAGCAGATCTGACCAGTGGTAAAAAGGTTACCACCGGTCACAGATGTCGGCTGATGAGAGTGCTACTCTTATCATTGTACTCCTGCTCTTCCTGACAGCAGTGAGAGCAGGTGTACAATGATGAGAGTATTCACCAGCCAGGTCCTGAGCAATAAATAATTAAATATAAAAAAATGACATGCAGTCCACTCTATTTGTGACAACCAGCACAGGCAAAACCGACAGCTGTGGACTGCAGCCCTCAGCTGTCAGCGTTATCTTGGCTGGTTATCAAAATAGAGGGGTTCCTATGCCATTTTTTATTATTAAAATTTAAAATATAAAAAACAATGTAGGGTCCTCTACATTTTTGACACTCAGGAAAGCTAAAGCAGATAGCTGGGAGCTTGTATTCTCAGACTGGGAAAGGGCCAAGGATAATGAAAAAGTTATCTTGATTCAATTACTCATCGATATACTATTAAGTGCTCTGGGGTACAATACGGTGGTATATAACCCTCAAAAATAGCTTTCAAAATTTTATCTGGATTCGATCACTTATCCATATACTATTACATGCTTTGGGTTACATTTCAGTGGTATACAATCCTTCAAAAAAACATACAATTTTTTTTTTGGTATAAAATTACTCACCCATATACTATTACGTGCTCTGAGGTACATTGTGGTGGTATATAACCCTCCAAAAAAGCATTGCAAAAGTTATATAGATTCAGTTACTCATTCATATACTAATACATGCTCTGTGGAACATTGCAATGGTACCTAACCCTTAAAAAAAGTGTTAAAACGTTATCTTGATTCAATACCGCATCCATATAGTATTACATGCTCTGGGGTACATTGCAGTGGTATCTAATCCTCCAAAAAAAGCGTTGAAAAAGTTATCTGAATTCAA
>JARQOD010014191.1:0-11115 GCA_033576555.1 Oophaga sylvatica
ACAGCTCACAGTGCATGTCAGACCAAATGAGAATCATGAGCTCAAAGGAACTGGCCAAGGAGCTCAGAGACAGAATTGTGGCAAGGCACAGATCTGGCCAAGGTTACAAAAGAATTTCTGCAGTACTCAAGACTTGGCTGTCAAGCCAAACTAAGCAATCGTGGGAGAAGAGCCTTGGTGAGAGAGGTAAAGAAGAACCCCAAGATCACTGTGGCTCTACAGATGCAGTAGGGAGATGGGAGAAAGTTCCACAAAGTCAACTATCACTGCAGCCCTCCACCAGTCAGGCTATTATGGCAGAGTGGCCCGATAGTAGCAGTGTGTGGTACTCATTCTATTAGGCCATCTATACTAAGCTCCACCAGCGTTGAAATTACTAATAATTTTTATCTGCATCTTGCCTGGACAATAATTGTGGGCATAGTAGCAGTGTGTGGTAATCATTCTATTAGGTCATCTATACAAAGCTCCACCAGCGCTCAAATAACTACGAATTTTTAGCTGCTCTTGCCTGTAGAATAATTGTGGGCATAGTAGCAGTGTGTGGTACTCATTCTATTAGGCCATCTATACAAAGCTCCACCAGCGTTCAAATAACTACGAATTTTTAGCTGCATCTTGCCTGGACAATAATTTTGGGCATAGTAGCAGTGTGTGGTACTTATGCTATTAGGCCATCTATACTAAGCTCCACCAGCGTTCAAATTACTACGAATTTTTAGCTCCATCTTGCCTGGACAATAATTTTGGGCATAGTAACAGTGTGTGGTGCTCATTCTATTAGGCCATTAGGTCATTTATACTAAGCTCCACCACCTGTGTATCTAATAAAATTGTTTTACTGCTTCTAACCCAGCCAATCCTTTTGGGCTAGTACCACAAATTGGGCACTCAGCTCTGCTCGGTTTCCATCCTTCGATTTTTGTGCAAACAACTCCAGAGTTGTCAATTAGGAGGGTGGGGGAGAGGGATTAACCAGGGCGAATGGTAGCAGCCAAACTAGTGAGGAAGGTGCAGGAGCCCAGGAAGAAGTGGAGGACGAACTGGCGATGGGCATGGAAGACTCATCAGATGAGGGAGACCTTGATCACATTTCTGTTGTGCGAGGTTGGGGGGAGAGGGCAGAGGAAGGAAGCATGATTCTTACCTCACCACCAACACAACACGGACTTGGTGCTCCTGGATGCGCAAGACACATGAGTGCCTTCTTGCTGCACTAACAGCAACATGACCCTCGAATTGTCAGAATTCGAAATAATCCTGACTACTGGGTAGCCACACTCTTAGATCCCGAAAAGTAAATTTGCCGAAATATTTCCTGCCATAGAAAGGGATTCACGCATGCAGGAGTATCAGCAGAGACTGTTGCATAATCTTTCATGTGCTTTTCCACAAAACACCAGTGGTGCACGCAGTGAATCTCACAGTTCTAACTTGCCAACCGTGGGACTGTCGAGTCTTCAGCACGCAAATCCTAACAGAAACACAGTATCTGCTGGTGTTAACAGCAATTTTGCCGAATCCTTTCACCACTTTTTTAGCCCATCCTTTGCAAGGCCACAGGAGATAAGAAGTCAGACACATAGTCAACGCCTAGAGACGATGGTACAGGAGTATCTCCAAGTGAACACGAAGCCATGACTGTGTCACTGGACCCTTGCTCTTTTTGGGCTTCCAATCTGGATAAATGGTCAGAGCTCGCCACTCACGCCTTGGAGATCTTGTCATGCCCCGCAGTCAGTGTTCTCTCTGAACGTGTGTTCAGCGCTTCTGGTGGTGTGCTGACAGATAAGCGCACGCGGCTGTCCACTGACAATGTAGACAGACTCGCGTTCATAAAGATGAACAAATCATGGATCCGCAAGGACTTTTCTATCCCTGTGTCATCCTGGGGAGAGTAAAAGCTTGAAGATTTGTTAAAATCACCTCACCAACCGTTTTAAAGGGAATCTGTCACCCTAAATTGGCGGGATATTTAAATGATGGCAGTCAGGTCAGATGGGCGGTGTTTTGGGTACTTGCCTTAACATGTTGTTCGCCGCTGTCTCCATTATTTCTGGGAATTGTAGTCGTTGCCCTCCATATAACGTGCCTGCGCATTGCAATCTTGAATTGCGCACGCGCAGTATGCTTTGCCCGCAGATTGCAATGCGCAGGCGCGTTATATGGAGGGCAACGACTACAATTCCCAGAAATAATGGAGACAGCGGCGAACAACATGTTAAGGCAAGTACCGAAAACACCGCCCATCTGACCTGACTGCCATCATTTAAATATCCTGCCAATTTAGGGTGACAGATTCCCTTTAAGCAACTCTGGGGCAATTGATGCCACTTAAGTGGTGTCTGTGCCCCAAATTTTTGGAAAAAATGGAGACTCTTTTTGGAGTCCACTTGCTGTGTTTTATGTGACGTTACAAAAGCAAGACACATGCACATAAATGGAGATCACCAAAAGAAATCAATCACAAAGGAATAAAAATAGTATAACAATTTATTGAAGTACAAAAAAGAAAAAACACACACCTAATTAAAAACAGTTAAAAAACACTTAGTGTAAAGAAAGTCCAACACAATAGAGAGTAAAATACTCTAAATACTCATATGCCAATCTTAGTACCTAACAATAAAAGATAACACCCCAATCAAAAATTAGCTGTGCACCTAGACTCCTGTTGTCACCATCATTAATTGCATGGAAAGAGGAAAATGATAAATTGCCCTAAAATGCAAGTATGAATAACTGAGCAACCTAACATACCTATATCGATCATTAAATAACCTGACCATCTGCATCAGCGAACGACAATTATAATTCCTCAAAAAACGCCGCCACACAATCAAGTCCTCCTTATGTTCCTTATTCAAACGAATAAAGTGATGTCTGGCCTTCACACCTGCCGTCGCCCCAGCCAACCGTCGACAAAAAATGCGACCCATGGGCATGATCCTGCACGCGAAATTCAACCTCCCCAATAACGATTGCAACTCTTTCCGGTAAACGACCCTCCATCCTCTCCGAATCGATTACAATGCCCAAAAAACTAATAATGGTCCTAGGGCCTTGAGTCTTCTCGGTGCCAAGGGGACACCAAAACGCCCCGCCACCCAAAACATTGCCACCAACGCATTTCTGCACAAAGCCAATCCGAAGGACCGATAAAAAGAAAATCATCCAAATAATGAATGATGGATTGCACGCCTGCAACATCTCTCACGGCCCACTCTAAAAAAGTGCTAAAAGTCTCAAACAATGAACAAGAAATTGCACAACCCATCGGCAAACATCTATCCAAATAAAAAACCCCATCCCAGAAACAACCCAACAACGGAATGCTGTCCGGATGAACCGGAAGCAAACGGAAAGCCGATTCGATATCTGTTTTAGCTAGCAATGCCCCCGAGCCATAACTGCGCACTCATTGTACCGCCATGTCAAACGACGTATACTCCACCGAACACAACTCCTGGGCCATACCATCGTTAACCGACAACCCTTTCGGATATGATAAGTGTTGAATTAACCGGTATTTGTCTGTCTCCTTCGTCTGCACCACTCCCAAAGGAGAAACAATCATTCTCGCGACTGGAACCCTTGGAAACGGACCCGCCATCCTCCCCAGTTCCACTTCCTTTTTTAACTTAACATCAACTACCTCGGAATGCATCATCGCAGACCTCAGGTTTTTAACCGAAAAGGGGACAACATGACCAGGGAGAGGGATCCGAAAACCTTCGGCGAAACCATCCCAAATCGTGGTAGCCTCGGCCCGATTCGGGTACCTATTTAGAAAGGGGGCCATCTCTAGAAGTCTCACTGGACTTTCCCCCTTGATAGGCACCCACAGCGGGCTTTCCCTTCCCTTTTTTGAAACATTTTGAAGCCTCATGGGAGCTCCTGCTGTAGTGGGAACACACGTGTTTGAACTTACAGCTGTTCCCATACTTGCACTGGCCGTCGTTAAACTGCCAGCATGTTCCAAGTTTGTCTTTTCCTCCCTGAGATCCCTGAGTCCCACTTCCGTGTCCTGCCTGCTGATTGACGCTACCCCCGCTCCCGTGAAAGGACTGCCCGTATTTGACTGGGGTCATCACCTTCAGCCACAGCCCAATGTCCTTCTGATCCAATTTAATCTCAGGCCGCATGGCTTTCCTCTGCCTAAATTGCTCATCGTACCGTAGCTATGCTTCCCCCCCATAAGTACGGTGCGCCTCCCCTATAGCGTCCAGGTAACAAAAAAAACCTGAACAATTCTCTGGAGACTTTTCACCTATAGCGCTTGCCAATATTGCGAATGCCTGTAACCAGTTCACAAATGTTTGCGGAATCAGCCACCACCTCCGTTTTTCTTCCTCCTCTTTTTTGCTATCATCCTTCTTCCGCTTGTCTAAGTTGAATTTTTCCAAAGGCTGGAGGGAGAATATTTCCACATATTCATCCCGCCAAATCTTTTCCTTTATCTCTTTCTTTAAATGTGCCCCCAACGGCCCCTCAAAACAAACACAAACCTCACCCTTAGCCCTGTCGTCCAGTTTTATCTAGTCCCCTTTCTCTTTTTCTGTCTGCACTGAAACCGATACGCCCGAAGATACCCCTACCTTGCCCCCGGCGGGCCCCGACATTTCACCTCCTGTCTCAGTCCCGAAACCCTGCCCTGGCAGCCATGCCCCAAATGGCGACGTCGCCACCGCCTGTGCCGCTCCACCCTCCAGTCTCCTTAAAAACTGCAACATGCTATTTAAAATATCCTGAAACCCAGCTACGTCCACCCCGCTAGGCCCTCTAAAACCTCTTCCCACAGATATATCCGCCTGATTATCTGAAAACTCCTGCAGCATGGCCCCTGCGGGTGACAGACAATACATAGAACCATACTCATGTAGCTGCCCGGGTGCTGTGTCTGAGTCGCCCTCCCAAGGCAGTGGGTACTCGGATCCGAGCCTATTAACTTCTATGGGGGATGTCATGGCAACACAGCTCGGTCCGTGGCCCTGGGCGCTCACCATAAATGGGGGATATTTACATGGGAATAAATGTTTGTATGATGATTCGTGACGCCACCTGTAGCACCTGGTCAGGGTGACCAGTGCTGCGGTGCAGATCCACTGGAAGGGTTGGTGTTGTGCAGCTAGATGTTAGGCCTCCTACAGGTGAGGCTGAGCCCTTCAGGGCAGGCAGATGTGTAGGGATGCAGGATGGAGGGGAACCCGGCAGTTAGGGGTAAGAAGATGGACACAACACACAAGTCACTTTGGTACCTTTACTGAAGATGTTGCAGGCACATCCAGGAGCACTGTAGGGTGAAGGGTGCACATCCAGATTCTCCCACTGAGTAGGTGTGTGGCCTCCTGTTCCTTGCCTTTCTGTAATGGAGTTCTGGCCAGCATGTAGCTGAGCCTAACTTCATCTCTGTCCTGCGCCCGGCTGACCTTGTGATTGGACCTTCTCTTAAAGAACAGTGTCCCTGCTTGCAGGGCCCTGCCCGCCTGAACTCCGTCCTTCTGGCCCTGTTACGTATCAGCTCTGTGGTACTCCTGGGGCTTGTAGTCCTCCAGGAATTCCGGTGTTCTCCTAATGGGTCGTGGAGATCCCTATAGGCTCGGACCCGGCGTCAGGTGTATACTTGCTGGGGGAGCTGGTTAGGCTCTTCTGCCCCTTGGCTACTCTCCTCTTGCCTTCGGCCTACTCAGGCCCTCACACGATTATACACACTGGCAGTTGGTGGGCTGCCTCTTCTGCCGCTCTCAGAGCGTCGGCACGCTACTAGCTCTCTACTAAATTGAGCTGAACTCACTTTGCTGCAGACTGCAGCCTTCTGCCTTTTGCTCATCTCTGCTCAGCTGCACTACTCTGCAGTCTCTCAAATCTCCCAAATCTGCCTGAGAAGACTCTTCTGAGCTCTGACTGAACTTCCTGCCTTCACCCTCCTTTTATCCTCCTATCAGGCTCCCTCTGGTGGTCTTAGGGGACGGGTGAAGGTGTGTTTATGCATAGTGAGACCTCTAGTGGTACCATCCTTCATGCACCCTCTGGATTTGTGAATCCGAGCGCAGCTGGGCTCCACATGTCCCTGCCAGTCGTTACTCCGGATCCCTGCCGTTGTCAGTATTCCGGGTTTTCTAGGTAACTTTGTCAATGATTTTGCCCTTTGTTAAAATGGAGTTTGCTGTTTTCTGTGCCCTACTTCCTGTTCTTTGTTTAAAGCCTGGCTCAGGTGCTGGCTTCACTGCTGGAATATTCTGCTTCCGTTTCCCTGCAACCCAGCTGCTTTGTTCCTCACAGATCTTTTGTGTATTTACCAGGAAAGTGCATAGCCTTATCTTCAGGTGTTTCTCAGCCACAGCAGTTTCTACCCATGGCTCTGGACATTCTCTGCATATGTAAGTTGCACAAAGTACTGTGTTATCACTAAACTGTTGACTTGGGAATTTAACCCTTGGTTCACTCCATCTGATAAGAACTGTGTTTCTGAACTGTTGCTGTTTAACCCTTTGTGCATTACCTCTGGTGAGAGCTGTTGGAACTGTTACTGGAACCTTACTGACATATGAACTTGTTGTTGGACTTCACTGAATTAAGCCACAACTGAGATTAACTTGTTCCTGGACCTCCCTGTGTTTACTCCATACCTGGATCTGACTCTTCACACACCAGCAGTGTGTAAATCCAGCCACGTTATCTGTGCATCAGACTTACCTTGTGGTCACATTTGTGTGAGGACTCCGTCGTAAGAACTTTACCACCCTCGCTATAGAGGTTCAAAGACTTATATATCCGGATTCATATAACTGGACTTGTGTATATATATATATGGACTCATTGCATGTCACTACGGGTTGTTTGAATATTGTTTTTGGGTGTTTTGCTGTTTCACAAATACATTATTTGCATTCAAAGAAACCCGTCTCTGATTGTTCATTGCCCCACGCTATCAGAATCCTCGAGTTCCTACAATAGTATTACAGGATATTCCAGCCTAAAAAAGAGGATTCTGCTGGGGCAATGACGGAGACACGGGCAGACAAATTGTTCACCATAGTTAACTCCTTGCAGCAGGAGGTGGCGGCTGCACTCAATCAGATTAGAGACTTGGAGTCTCGGGTTAACCACAATGCACAGGGGTTTGGTCAGGCTCTCCAAGATCTACGTGCTAGGTTAGGTGTCCTGGAGGCCTTACCTACTGAGCCTACCTCATCCACCAGTATGCCCAAATTGCCTCCATTCCGTTTTAATGGTGACCGAAGTCAATTCCGTGGGTTTGTTAATCAATGTATATTATTTTTTGATGTACATGCCTCCTACTACCGGTCTGATAGATCTAAGGTTCTATGTATTATTATGTTGTTGACATCACGTGCACTGGCTTGGGCAAATCCTATGGTTGAAAGTCATGATACCCGTCTAAATAATTTGGACAATTTTCTGGCAGCCATGGCGCAAATGTTCGACGATCCCAACCGCCGTGCTACTGCTGAATCTGCCTTGCTTTCCTTACGCCAGGGGAAACGGTCAGTCATAGAATATGTTACTGAATTTAAAAGGTTAGTGGTGGACACCCAGTGGGAAAACAATGCTTTATTACCAATCTTTAGAAAAGGTTTGTCAAATGCAATCAAGGATGAGCTAGCTCGTTCAGAGTCTCCACAGGAGTTTGAATTGTTTATACAGCACTGTGTACGTATTGATATCCGTTTAACTGAACGCAGACAAGAAAAATGGGCCCCTGTAAATCGCATTACTAATTACTCTCTTCCGTCCAGGGAAACCACAGGCAAAAACCCGCGAGAGGCTGAGGAGGTGCCTATGCAGGTGGACTCACTGCAGAGACGTGAGAATAATGAACGCGCGAACACCGTCTCCGTGAGCGCTTATGTTTCTATTGTGGTCAATCGGACCATTTCCTCATCAATTGTCCTAAATGTCCTAGGCGACCAAACAAGGTGTTGGCGGTAGTAGAGGATTATGATAACACAGACGCTGAGTCTGAAGTTTCGGAAACCAGTCTACATCTAGATGCGGTTTTTCCCCCAATACTGATGCCGACTTCCCCTAAAGATCAAGGGGAGAAATATTCACATTGTTCTCTTCCTATACAGATTCAGTGGGAGGAACAGTGGATATCAAGTTCTGCCATGATAGACTCTGGAGCAGGTGGGAATTTCATGGATTCTTCTTTTGCAAAGGAACATGGTATAAAGACACAACTAAGAGCTTCACCAATCACTATGGAAACGGTGGATGGTTCCCCATTAGTTTCTGGACCAGTAGATCGGGAGACAGTGCCTCTGGAGTGTAAGATGGAACCAGACCATCAAGAAACACTTTCATTCATGTTAATATCTTCTCCTCATTTTCCTGTAATTTTAGGAATTCCCTGGTTACGGTCACAAAATCCAATCATCAATTGGGAAACCAAGGAGATAACCTTTCTCCCGAAGTGCAGTTCTACCATCAGTCCAACTGTAGCGGCTCCAGTTACCCAGAACTTGGAAGAGGTGATACAGGTACCTACTCTCCCTCTGATATATCAGGAATTCTCAGACATTTGTGATAAAAGGAAGGCAGATCAACTTCCCCCACATAGACCGTATGACTGCCCATAGAATTGCTTCCTGGAGCAGCGATTCCTTTCGGCCATGTTTACCCGTTGGCGGCTCGGAATTAAAATCTTTACGAGAGTATATAGATGAGAATTTAGCCAAGGGGTTTATCCGACCATCTTCTTCACCAGCAGGAGCTCCAATATTCTTTGTAAAGAAGAAGGATGGTACTCTAAGACCCTGCATTGACTACCGGGAGTTAAATAAGGTAACCATTCGTAACAGGTACCCGTTGCCCCTAATTCCAGAATTGTTGGAAAGAGTTCGCCAGGCCAAAGTATTTACCAAATTAGATCTTCGTGGGGCATATAATTTACTCCGTATACGGCCCGGAGACGAATGGAAGACAGCTTTTAGATGCCGGTATGGACATTTTGAATATTTGGTGATGCCATTCGGACTCTGTAACGCTCCTGCTGCTTTTCAACATTTAGCCAACGACATTTTCAGGGATTTATTGGACCAATATGTGGTAATTTACCTTGATGACATCTTAATCTTTTCTGACTCCTTACAGGAACATCAGGAACATGTCAAGACCGTACTTAGACGTTTGAGAGATAATCATTTGTACATCAAACTCGAAAAGTGTGAGTTCCATTGTTCTGAAATTCAATTTTTAGGCTATGTTATCTCGCCTCAGGGATTGAATATGGAGTCCAGCAAGATCCAGGCAATCTTGGACTGGCCGGTACCAGGAAACATTAAGGAGGTACAACGATTCATTGGCTTTGCTAACTTTTATAGACGGTTTATCCGAAATTTTTCAGAAATTGTCCGTCCCATCACTCTCCTCACCAAGAAGGGGAAGAAGTTTGAATGGTCTTCGCAAGCTCAGGAAGCCTTTGATCGCCTGAAGGGTTGTTTTACCACGGCTCCAATATTGATGCATCCGGATCCTGCACAGCCTTTTATCGTGGAGGTGGACGCGTCTGACTGTGCATTGGGAGCTATCCTCTCACAACGTACCGGAGACAAAGGTTTGCTGCACCCGTGTGCCTTCTTCTCTCGTAGGTTATCTTCTGCAGAACTTAACTATGATGTGGCAGATAAGGAACTTTTGGCAATTATTTCTGCCTTTAAGGAATGGAGACACCATTTGCAGGGGGCAACTCAGCAGGTAGTAGTACTCACGGATCATCGCAATTTGGAATTCCTTAAGTCTGCCAGGTGTCTTTCTCCTCGACAAGCTAGGTGGAGTTTGTTCTTGAACCAGTTTAATTTTATTATTTCGTACCGCCCAGGTTCACGTAATGGGAAAGCTGACGCATTATCCCGAATCCATACCGTGGATTCCGTGCCTGGGACCCCGTCGAAGACCATCTTGTCGGAGGCCAATTTCGTTGGAGTGCTCCGGAACCGGGACTTGTGGCAGGAGATCAAGCTGGCCTATGACGGTGACGTATTTCTTGCAGCTCCACCTGACAATGTGAATCTTGTCCTTCGGAATGGTGTGTGGCTTAGAGATCAATGTATTTATGTCCCAGAGGCTGTAAGACTTCGAGTTCTCAAATTGGTCCACGACTCTAAATTGGCTGGTCATAGGGGGGTACAGAAGACGCAGGAATTGTTAACTCGTTTTTTTTGGTGGCCTACCTGCTTGAAGGATGTGAATGACTATGTCCGCTCTTGTGAAGTTTGTGCCCGGTACAAGGTTCCTCGCGTTTCACCTACTGGTCTTCTTAAACCGCTACCTGTACCGTCTCGCCCTTGGGGGTCTATTTCGATGGACTTTATTGTGGAGTTACCCACCTCTGGTGGTAAAAATACTATTTTGGTGGTAGTAGATCATTTAACGAAAGCTGCTCATTTCATTCCGTGTGCTGGTCTTCCCTCAGCTACAGAGACAGTAGATCTAGTTATCCAGAACATTTTCCGGCTGCATGGGGTACCAGATGACATCATTTCTGACCGGGGAATACAATTTACCTCTAGATTTTGGAAAGGATTTTGTTCTGCGCTCCACATTAATGTTTGCTTGTCTTCTGCATACCATCCTCAGACCAACGGGCAGACCGAACGGACAAATCAAACCTTGGAGCAATATCTACGCTGTTACGTCAGTCATTTGCAGGACGATTGGCTGAAGCTACTTCCTCTAGCGGAATTTTCGTACAACAACTCCCAAAGCAGTTCCACGAAGGTAACGCCTTTTTTTGCCAACCTGGGTTATCATCCAAGTATTTTGCCTAGGTCTCCGGTTACGATTTCGGTACCAGCGGTTGAAGACAGAGTGACGGCGTTGCAACGTAATCTTGAAGTTTTGAAGGACTCCCTGACCACAGCACAGGAGCGTTACAAGAAGTCGGCCGATAGATTCCGGAAACCAGCACCTATGTATAAGGTAGGAGACTCAGTTTGGTTGTCCACCAAGAATCTAAAATTGGGTGTTCCTTCGCAGAAACTGGGACAGAAATTCATCGGTCCATTCAAGATCACTGGGATTGTGAGCTCTGTTGCCTGTCGGTTGAAGCTACCACGGACTTTAAAGGTACACCCAGTATTTCATGTTTCC
>JARQOD010014192.1:1045-11107 GCA_033576555.1 Oophaga sylvatica
AGAGCTGATTAATAGGCTGCCTGCCAGTGATAAGGGGGAAATTTCTTTCAGTTACCGAGTGTTCATTTTTTCACACACCGTATAGAGCTGTACGCTCCTCAAAGTACCGTGTACCAGCTGGTATCACGGACAAATACAAGCTGACTATCTGTGTGTGACTCTGGAAATATATACGGAGATTTACAATTCCCTCAACACTGTATACAGCTGTGCGCTACTGATAGTGTATACTTTTTCTGCCTTTCATATTCTACTGTTATCCAAACTGGGCATGTGACCGTGTCTGTTAGGCCGGGGTCACACACACCGACTAAAAAATCTGACCGTTTTAGTCGGTCGATTATCGCAGCAAAATGTCATGAACAGTCATCCGTCTGGCATCCGATTTTCTAGGAATGATGCGATTTAGTCGCATCTGACCGTACTTGTAACATCCGATTTACATCCGACTTGTGAGATTTTCACAATATAATGGATCCAAAAGAATAGTTTTTAAATCACAAAAGAAAGAATAGATATTGTCACGTCGCCATTGGATTCAGTGGCTGGTGTTCCTGCCTTGGCCGCTGGGAGGCGCCGGACTCCTTCGGCTGGTGGTGCCGGTGATAGGAGTGTGGTATCCTCATATGGTTCCGCTCCTTTGACGCCGGCCTCTGTCGCTGCGCATCGCCATGTCTCGCCTGTGGGTAATGTTGGCGACAGAGAAGGGGTCTCTGCGCAGGCGTCTGGTGGGCGTAGGCTTTGCTCTTCTGTCAGAGGTGAAGTGGTTGGTGTCAGTCATGCATCACCATCTGGCCTGGCTCTGGGGGCGGTCCAGATGAGGTCATCAGACTGTGAGCCTGTGAGAGGTAGCCATGCCCTTCAAATGCCTTGGAGCCCTGCTTGTAGGCCGCCAGATATAGTCTTGGTTTCCCCATTGTGCTAGTTTGTTTTGCTATTGTATTTCTGACCTTTGCCTGGATTTCTGACTGTTCTACTGCCTGCCGATTTTGTACCTCTGCTGTCCGCCTGGTTTTGACTTGAACTTTAGCCTGAATTTCTGACCCTTCTACTGCCTGCCGATTTTGTACTTTTGCTCCCCTCCTGGTTTTGACCCTTGGACTTCTGACTACGCATTTGGTCTCGCTTTTTATTCCCGTCCTAGCATCCTTCCTACTCCGGTCCACTGCTCTCATAGGCAGCTACTCCCTGGGCTTCGCTATAATTCAAGATCCCTGTATAGGGGTAAAGGGTCTCGGGGTTTCTCGGGGTGCTGTCTTAACTGCAGTTCAGACCTGCAGTGGGCGGACGCCACAGATATATACACATAGAATACATATATACAGTACAGACCAAAAGTTTGGACACACCTTCTCATTCAAAGATTTTTCTGTATTTTCATGGCTATGAAAATTGTAGAATCACACTGAAAGCATCAAAACTATGAATTAACACATGTGGAATTATACATTACACTTTACAAAAAAGTGAAACAACTGAAAATATGTCTTATATTCTAGGTTCTTCAAAGTAGCCACCTTTTGCTTTGATTACTGCTTTGCACGCAGAAAAGGTGAACGGATGGATTCTACATGCCTGGTTCCCACCGTGAAGCATGGAGGAGGTGGTGTGATGGTTTGGGGGTGCTTTGCTGGTGACACTGTTGGGGATTTATTCAAAATTGAAGGCATAGTGAACCAGAATGGCTACTACAGCATCTTGCAGCAGCATGCTATTCCATCCGGTTTGCGTTTAGTTGGACCATCATTTATTTTTCAACAGGACAATGACCCCAAACACACCTCCAGACTGTGTAAGGGCTATTTGACCAAGAAGGAGAGTGTTGAGGTGCTACGCCAGATGACCTGGCCTCCACAGTCACCAGACCTTACATGCACTCATGTAATTGTTAGTGAAAACCATATATCAAACTACATGAAATGACATGGTTAACTGTATGTAAACCATGTGTCATTTCATGTCGGGTCTGTAATTTCACAAAAGCCGGCTATTAAATTAGCGGCTATTACAGTATGTAGAAGTGTATGAACTATAAATATATGTATATATATGTCCCAATGACATATATATATGTATTCTATGTGTGCATATGTATTGTTTCTATTCTTTATTAAAGCTGTCAATGTGATTTTACAGTATAGCGGGGGATGAATTGCCGGCTTTTCTAAAGGACAACCGTGCGATTTAATCGCAAGTCACACGTGCGGTCCGTTTGTAATCCGATTTTTCATCGCACCCATAGACTTGCATTGGCGATAGTCGACCCACAATCGGTGACAATCGCAGCATGCTGCGATTGCACTCGCACGTTTAAAACAGACCACAAAAAATCTGATACTGAGAGCTGCTCCATAGATTAACATTGGTCCGACTGCAATGCGATATTTCATCGCATTGTAGTCGTCCGATTTTGTCGTCGCCAGTGTGACCCCGGCCTTACTCCTGAAATATATATGGAGATTTAAAATTCCCCCAACACTGTATACAGCTGTACGCTACAGATAGAGTACACTTTTCCTGATTTTGATATTGTGGTGTTAGCCAGACTGGGCCTGTGACCGTGTGTCTTACTGCTGAAATATATACGTAGATTTACAATTCCCCCAACACTGTATACAGCTGTACGCTACTGATACAGTAAACTTTTCCTGATTTTGATATTCTGGTGTTAGCCAGAAAGGGCCTGTGACCGTGTGTCTTACTGCTGAAATATATACAGAGATTTAAAATTCCCCCAACACTCTATACAACTGTACGCTACAGATAGAGTACACTTTTCCTGATTTTGATATTCTGGTGTTAGCCAGACTGGGCCTGTGACCGTGTGTCTTACTGCTGAAATATATACGGAGATTTAAAATTCCCCCAACACTGTATACAGCTGTACGCTACTGAGACAGCACACTTTTTCTGATTTTCATATTCTGGTGTTAGCCAGACTGGGCCTGTGACCGTGTGTCTTACTGCTGAAATATATACGGAGATTTAAAATTCCCCCAACACTGTATACAGTTGTACGCTACTGAGACAGTACACTTTTCCTGATTTTCATATTCTGGTGTTATCCAGACAGGGCCTGTGACCATGTGTCTTACTGCTGAAATATATACGGAGATTTAAAATTCCCCCAACACTGTATACAGCTGTACACTACTGAGACAGTACACGTTTCCTGATTTTCATATTCTGATGTTAGCCAGACTGGGCCTGTGACCGTGTGTCTTACTGCTGAAATATATACAGAGATTTAAAATTCCCCCAACACTCTATACAGCTGTACGCTACAGATAGAGTACACTTTTCCTGATTTTGATATTCTAGTGTTAGCCAGACTGGGCCTGTGACCGTGTGTCTTACTGCTGAAATATATACGGAGATTTACAATTTCCCCAATACTGTATACAGCTGTACGCTTCTGATACTGTACACTTTTTTGGTTTTTATATTCTAGTGTAATCCATACTGAGCCTGTGAGAGTCTGTGTCTGTTACTCCGCAAATATATCTGGAGATTAAAATGTTTCACCTTCACCGTATACAGCTGTACGCTTCTGATACTGTACCATATATCTGCTGTTATTTTGGGTACATTTACACAAACATGAGGAAGTATGGTGGAAGAGGTCGCGGACGTGGTCGTGGGGGGCCACCTGCTACTGATAGTGGTGGTGGTGGTGGTGCATCTGCTGTTAGTGCCAAAAACACAATAGCACCTAAGGCAGGAGGTGTTGAGCCTGCCTCATCGTCTGGCTCCTGAAGGCCTGGAAGGCTCCCTTTTCTTGGAGTAGGTAAACAGCTTTTAAAGCGGGAGCATTAGGAACAGGTTTTGTCTTACATTGCCGAAAGAGCCTCCAGCTCTATCTCCTCTTCTTCTGAAGTTTCAAAAGCTCCAAGCACTGAGTCATCAGTGCATGCTTCTGGTCAGGACCAACCCCTTTCCTTGTGTCCTTCAACCCCACCAAAAGTGAAGGATGCAGCAGCCCACACTTCAGATTACTCAATGGAGCTCTTTTCACATACCATGCCTGGGTTATTAAGTCAAATCCTGAATTCCCCAGTTCAAGATGAATCTGACATGGAGTGACTGAGGCACAGCCACTGCTAGATGATTGTGCTGGTACATTCAACGACAGCACTACATTGCCCTTGTAGTGTACTGAGCCAGAATGTGACCCTGTTGAAACTCAGGTGCCCCTTCCCGCACACTCTACCACCTTACACGGTGATACAGCGGAAGTTGCAGATGAAATTGAAGAGGAGGTGATGGATGACCCAGTTGTTGGCCCAGATTGGCATCCAGTGGGGGAAGAGGGTGCTGCTGTCTCTAGCTCAGAAGAGAAGAAGGATCCGCAGCAGGTATCGACATCGCAGCTGGGGTTATCTGGCAGGCCGGTATCACTCCAAAAAGGTGTTAAAAAGAAAAAAGTTGCAGGACAGGTTGGCCAGACGTTCAAATTAGCACAGCGTGCAAGCCCAGAAAAATTAAACCATAGTAGGAAGAGTCCAGTGTGGCAATTTTTTGACCAAAATCCATCGATGAGGCAAAGGTTATCTGTAAAAAGTGCCAAAGGACCTTTAGCCGAGGGAAAAATCTCAGAAATTTGAATACCAGTTGCATGCTTAGACATTTACTGAACATGCACTTGCAAGCGTGGACGGACTACAAAAACTCAGGTAGCACATGTGAACCGGCTCCGACTGAAGTTAGCCAGCAACGCTCCATTGCTTCCCCCACTGTAAGGCCACCGGTTGGCACACCACAAGCAAGAAATGTTGAGGTGTCGTCGCAAGGCCAAAGCAGTCAGGGAATCACAATGTTTTTGCAACGAAAGACTGCATCTAGGCCATCACCACCACCATCAACATCAACAACCCCCTCTCAGTCCGTCATGTCCACCGATAGTTCCCCCATATGCAGTTCTCAAGTACAGCTCACCCTACCAGACACTCTAAATAGGACAATAAAGTACTCATCCTCTCATCCGCGTACACTGGGTTTGAACGCCTGCATTGCCAAACTGATCTCATTAGAGATTATGCCCTTCCGTTTGGTTGAAAGTGCAGCGTTCCAAGAGCTCATGCACTACGCTGTCCCATGCTATGACCTACCCAGTTGCCACTTCTTTTCTAGAAAAGCCATCCCTGCCCTCCACCTGCATGTGAAAGACCGCATTGTCCATGCACTCAAACAATCAGTGAGTGGAAAGGTGCACCTCACAACAGATGCATAGGCCAGTAGGCATGGCCAGGGCCGTTAGTGTCCATCACTGCGCACTGGGTTAATGTGGTGGATGCAGGCTCCACAGCGGACAGTGGTAGTGGGATAGTGCTGCCTAGCCCACGGTATAGGCAACAGTTGGCTGTAGGCGTTCGACCCTCCTCCTTCTCCAGAATCGAAAGCTCGTCAACAGAGCGCAGTCGCACGAGCACTCCATCCGCAATTGCACAAGAGGTGTCCCACTATCGAACAGCTAGTGGTAAGCGTCAGCAGGCTGTTTTACAAATGATGTGATTGGGCGACAACAGACACACCGCGGAGGTACTGGCCCAATACTTGCAGCGAGAAACTGAGACATGGCTGGGCAATATACATGTTGACCCAGGCAAGGTAGTCAGTGATAACTGCCATAATTTTGTGGCGGCCATAGCCCTGGCAAAACTCAGACACATACCTTGCCTGGCTCACACCTTGAACCTGATGGTGCAGTGCTTCTTAAATAATTATCCTGAGTTAACAGCCCTGCTCCATAAAGCGCGAAGACTATGCTCGCACATCCGTCGCTCGCCCGTAGACTCCAGTCGCATGCAGAGGCTACAGCGATCGCTCAACCTCCCCAAGCACGTTGCAACAAGGTGGAACTCCACCATGCACATGGTTGAGAGGCTGTGCGAACAGAGGCAGGCTGTAATGAATTTATGGGAGGATACACGGGCAGGTAGTTTGAGGGCAAACATGGAGTTGTCGGGTGTGCAGTGGTCAAAGCTGAAAGACCTCTGTAAAGTCCTTCAGTGTTTTGAGGAATGCACATGGCTGGTAAGCGCAGACGACGCCATCATAAGCATGAGCATCCCACTTATGCGTCTGCTCATGCAAACTTTGACGCACATTAAGAATCAGGCGTCTGCAGCGGAGGAGGAAGAGGAGGAAGAGGGAAGCCTTGATGACATTCAGCCATAGTCTGCTCAGGGAACTGTCCTGGACGAGGTGGAGGAAGAAGAGGAAGAGTAGGAGGATGGAGGGAGGATTATTTGCCGGAGGAGGATGCTTCTCAGGGGGCAAGAGAAAATGTTGGCATGCCAAGTTCAGGTCCAGGGTTTGTGCGTGACTGGAGGGATGTGGATTTGTTAGAAAGTGCTCCTCCACCCACCACTGGCAGTGCATCACTGACACCTGGAACATTGGCCCACATGTGTGATTATGCCTTGCGGATTCTAAAAAGGGACCTCCGCATTGCCAAAATGATGAAGGATGACGACGACTACTGGTTGGCCAGCATCCTCGATCCATGCTATAAAGGCAAATTACAGAACATCATGGCACAGGAGAACCTTGAGCTACTATTGGCCAACAAACAAGCAACTCTGGTAAACCGTTTGTTAGAGGCATTCCCAGCAAACAGCAGCGGTGCAGGTTCTATCACGAGCCATACTGGGCCAAATGGAAGAGGTGTTCGTGGTGCACACAGCCGAAGTGGCGTTGGAGACGGGTTTCATGACCATGTTGTGAACTGATTTCTCCCGGACAGCTCACATGCCTGGTAATCAGGAATCTATAGCAACAGACAGGAGACAGCAGTTGTCAACTATGGTTTCAAATTACTTCTTCTCCCCTATCGATGTTCTCCCTCAGCGGTCATTCCCCTTTGACTACTGGGCCTGTAAACTGGAAACTTGGCCTGAATTGGCACAATATGCTTTACAGGAGCTCGCTTGCCCTGCTGGTAGTGTGCTATCAGAAAGAGTCTTCAGTGCCGCTGGATCAATCCTGACAGAAAGAAGGACCCATCTGTCGACACAAAATGTTGATGATCTAACTTTATTAAAATGAACCATGCACGGGTTTCAAAGGATTTTGTTCCATCTTCCCCAGATGACACATAGGTTGCCAACAAAATGGTTCGCTTTGTCATCCTCTTCCTCTGACTTCTCCAATTCCTCCATTTGCAGCTGCTGAACGACCAGCCTACACCTCAACATATGCCATTTTTGCCACCTCCCTATCTGGGCTGTCCCCCACCAGGGCCGGGTCACCTCCTGGCGCACCCGGGCAAGTGCCGGTGCCCTGAGCAGGTGGGGGGTCCCACTCTGGGGCGACGGCACTGGCACAGGGTCCCTCATAGTACAAAAAAGTGTCTCCGACGTTGGGATGGGCCCACTCGCCATCAGACACAGGGGCGTACTATGAGGGGCCCTGTGCCAGTGCCGTCGCCCATGAGTGGGCTCCCCTGTTTGCTCATGGCCCCAGCACTTGCAATACTTACCTCTCCCTGCTCCACCGCTGTGGAGTCTGGGCAGTTAAATCCGTCACAGGGACACCCACTACAAATTTGGTTAACAGATCTATGCTGGTTAAGACGTAGCTATGGCCTGTCCTGCTGGGCTCTACCTTTAGATGATCAATGGCTACCATTTGTAATGGACGTCGACTCACAATCGGATGCAGTGTTGCTTTCTGATCAGCTTTCACAGTTTTACTAGTCACAGACGTGTGACATTCCTGGCAACATTTTTCTATGTCTCCTCTCATGCCAATCCAATAGAATCGCCTACGGCCTGTGGCTTCTGTCTTTTGCACTCCAAAGTGACCAGTCTGATCATGATAGGCAGTGAGGACCATGTCTACATCTCTCCTTGGGATCACAATTTGATGGAGAAGAATAACGTTGATGGGATCGACGCTACTGCGATACAGCAACCCTTTCTTCACAAAGAACCGTTTTCGCTGTCTCCACAGATAAAGTAATTTAGGGTTAGCATCGCCTCTGAGAATTGTACAGGGAGGTTTTACCATGTTTAGGAATTCCCACATTGCTGCAATCACCGTACTATCAGTGTGTACTTGTATCAATCTACTTTCCTGTAGCTGATTGTCTGGACTGGCTTACTGAGACTGAAATATATACGAACATTTAAAATTACCCCAACACTGTATACAGCTGTACGCTTCTGATACAGTACACTTTGTCAACTTTTAATATTCTGGTGTAATCCATACTGACAGTGCCGGATTAAGGTAATGGAGGCCCCTAGGCCGGTAAAATTTTGGGGGCCCCCCTCTCATCCATGCGCCACAGTCCCGCCCACTACACCTCAGCCCCACCCACAATGCCTCAGCCTCGCCCTCTGCTCACTCTCTTACAACGCTGCGCAGCCAGCACACGCTCGGCTCCTCTGCTGCTGGCTGCTGCGTTTCATGGGAGGGGGGCCGGACTCCCGCGCTGCCCGTTAGCCAATGACGAGCGGAGATGCAGAAGTCTTTCCTGCATCTTGCCGCTCGCCTGTCAGCCAATCGCGAGCGGCGAAACACAGCAGGTGAATACTCCTGCGCTGGCTGCTGTTCTCGCCGCACGCCGCTGCTCTCGCCCGGACGGTACATCACGTGATGATGTGAAGTACCGCTCCGCGGCCAGCCGGCCACTGCTAGTGTGTCAAGAATGTGTCAGAAGAAGTAGTAATGCGTATGTGTGCCCCAGGGGTGGTATTCAAATTTTTAACAACAGGTTCTGTGTTTGTGCGTCGGTAAACCACACCCATCTTAAGCCACACCCTTTTTAAGCCACACCCATTTTTGAAGCCACACCCCCTAAACCTGCGGAATGGGATTCCCTCAAGAGGTTCTGCAGCAGCTGGGTTGTGATTCATACATATATGTTCCCTCCGCAGCTGCAGAACCTCTTTTTAAAGAAGGGGGGAGGTATAGCTAGTCAGAGGCTGAAGGATTACATCACTGCTCCCCACGTTCTGCTGGGACTTGTAGTCCTGGAGGAACTGCAGGATCCAGGTGTGATTAATTTTTTCCACATAAAAGGTTTTAGGCAAAAACAGGTTCTGCAGAAGCAAGGCAGCCCCTCATAGCTTCACAAAAACCACTCCACTCTCCTTCCCTTCCCTCTTTAAAATGAGGTTCTGCAGCAGCTAAGGAGACGCAGGCAAGAAGGAAGGGCTCCTGGCACTGAATGTGCCTAAATAATACAGTGCCCAAATAATACAGTCACAGAGTGCCCAAATAATACCGTCACATAATGCTCAAACAATACAGTGCGCAAATAATATCATCACATAGTGCTCATATAATACCTCATACATGCCCAATAATACAGTGACATACTGCCCAAATAGCACATACTGCCCAAATATCTCCAGCAGGCCAGCCCAGGCAGCGCCGCAGCTCAGGCAGCTGCTCACACTGTCATACAGTGCTGAGGCCACTGCCAGCCCCAAATAATCAGTGACATACTGCCCAAATAGTCTCCAGGCCAGGCCAGCCCCAGGCAGCGCCGCAGCTCAGGCAGCTGCTCACACTGTCATACAGTGCTGAGGGCCCACTGCCCAGCCCCAAATAATACAGTGACATACTGCCCAAATAGTCTCCAGGCCAGGCCAGCCCCAGGCAGCGCCGCAGCTCAGGCAGCTGCTCACACTGTCATACAGTGCTGAGGGCCCACTGCCCAGCCCCAAATAATACAGTGACATACTACACTCACTGCCCAAATAGAACTTAGCACATACTGCCCAAATAGTCTCCAGGCCAGGCCAGCCCTAGGTAGCGCCGCAGCTCAGGCAGCTGCTCACACACACAGTACCTCAGAGACTCTGCAGCTCTGCCTCGCAGCCTCTGCTCTCTCCTCTCTCTTCAGCTCCTCCTCGTGACTGAAGATGGCCGCGGCGCGCCGCTACCCAATCGCCGCACTGCAGAGATCAGTCCGCGGGGGCTGGCGGTGTGTTGCGGCCAGAGGCGTATCTAGGCTTTCTGGCACCCGGGGCAAGAATTTGTTTTGGCGCCCCCCCCGCACACATGCGATTTGCACACTTAGTCATGTACCGACGAGCTGCTCTCCTAATG